>CM053785.1:271127276-271267276 GCA_028749045.1 Cupressus sempervirens | reverse complement strand
TGTAGGGAGATGGATGTGATGGTCACCATGGTCATAATGTAACAATCACAATGCTTTATAGGAGATTTCTTTTCCACATCATGTTCACCAAAATGTGGAGAAGACAGTAATTCACCAATGAATAGGGCAACTAGGACCTCAAGTGATACATAATTCCCTTCAAATAAGCTCAATAATCTAGGACTCCAAGCTAGATTAGACCCAATTTTGCAAGGAACTTATTGGTTTAAGATTGAGTACAATTAGAGGGGCAAGGAGCTAAATGGTTAAAATATAAAAGGGAATTCCTAAGCATTAATTATGTTGATTAAAAAATAATTAATATGCTAAACAATGTGATTTAAGCATTTTAACAATTAAGATAGAGAGGAATAGACAACACATGGATAGTCAAGAATTAATAGTAAGGAAGGAAACAAAGTTTCATGATAGTAAAAGGAATGGATGGATAAAAGAAAGCACATAAAATGAGGTGGAAAAATTTAAGCGGTCAAGAATGACAGAAATAAGGTGTTGAACTTTGCCAATCACATAAAATAACACAATGGAGTAGCAAAGAGTGTTTAAGGAATGCAAAGTAGGAAATATTAGAGAAAGAAGGGAAAATAGTAATATAGATGTCAAGGGATCTATGTGAACAAGAGAATGATTCCTATAGAATTGAATATGTTTATAAAGAAAAATGTTCATCTTTTGAAGTCTGCCCCTTCACCATTTATGTCTTTGTATTCAATACAAATTAATGTTAATATATTAGTTTAAGTATTGATGGTTTTGTAAGTTTCTATACTAAGTAGTATTTCTTTTTCTAGAGCTCTAAACTATTGTGGCATCATTAGAGAAATTGAATCTCATTGCCATTAGATATTTCTTATTTGATTTATATAAAAAAATTGCATATTTGTATATCATTGACTACTTCGACGTTATTTGAAATTATTTATAAATTGTAGTTTTCTTTGAGGTAGAGTATCCTTCATCAAGAAGCTTGTGATTTTTCCTTATACAATACTTTTTAATTTAATATTTTAATATTTTAAATTTTATCAATATCTACCTTAATTATTAAATATTGCGATAACTTCTACTCATTAAATAAGTCTATGTTTCCCTTTTTATGTTCTAGTCAAGCAATCATAATGAGGACAATATAATAATTTATTATATATTAGTATTCTTAAATTGACTAAATAATTGTCCAAATTGATTTCCAATTTCTTTCACAAATATCCTCATAGTAGTTTGGTTACGTAGACATCAAAATAGGAAAAATATATAATAGTGGTACTTGGAACTTCAAGTTCCTTTCCCTTGTGTTTTTACCAAATTCTAGTAAAATATAACTTTTGAATTAATTAGAATATAAGTTCTTAATCATTCATTAACAACAACAAACAACATAATTCAAGATCATGACTTGTCAAATATCTTTTTTTGTGATTATGGTATTAGTAAAAACTGGATTTTTAGATACGCTTATATTACAAATCAAATTAAGTAACTCGAAAATTCTTTGAAAGAATCATAAAAAATTGTAGTAAATTTAATAGATTTGATGAAATTCTAATTTATATTAATTTCCATGAAAATCAAAATTTAATAAAATACATTCAAAACTTTTAACATAACATAAACACAGATTCTAAAACTGATATTATTTAAACTATTATTTTCACAAATCTTATTTACGAAAGATAAATAAATTTTATTACATGTTTTGAAATTTTTATTACAAAATATTTTAAATTTTGTTCTTTAAAACTCTAAATCTTAAAAACATGTCATGATGTGAAAGTTCAAAATATTATAACCTTTAACGGTTAAATTTTGGTTATAAATCATGGACTTGAAAATTTGAACCATATTAAGTTTTGAAAAGTTTTGTTCATTTTCATTATGTTACATTTTTATTATAAGTCATCGATTTGAAAATTTAAGCATAGAAAGTTTTGATATAACACTGAAAATGTGAATTTTGTTAACTATTGTGGAAAACCCAATAACGTATATCGAACATTCTCCCAAAGAATTTTTTAACGAACGATCCGTCTACGTGTTAAAGAAGAATAGGGACAATGAAACTAATAATCCGGCAGACGATTATTCATGTTTTGTATTTTATTTAGATGTCTGTTTCGTGTCCGCTAACCTGATGTCCTTTCCTATGAGGGACTATATGTATATGATCTTTTAGCTGTCCAAATTTTATATCTTACTGTGCTCGGTAGTTCACGTACATTATTTTATCCTTTATTATATATTTTTTATTGAGAGCCGTAGAACAAGAGAACACAAAATATAATAATAATAATAATAAGCTTTATTGCCAATAATAATTGAAATGGATTCGGTACATTATATTCCCTTATGCTTTGCATGGGGCGAATACTCTACGCGGTGTCTGATTAATCCGCAACTAGAAAGATCTCGTCAATTCGCAACAAGAAAGAACTCTAGCTATATAGAATCAAATTCATTTAATGCATAACTTTATTCAGCTAAGGAAATAATCTAGTTGGGTTTCCTGCAATTCTTTCTGACTTCACCGCTGCTGCCAGTGAGAGGGTTGATGTTTCCCATATTCACCATGGCAGCTGTAAAATCACTGAAGAAGGTGTTCTGGTTGTTAAAATATGTCGTCACTTGAGAATCAGCAGATCCGTTATTGAAAAGCTCCTGGTCAGAATGAAGAAGTCCTTTCTGGCTTCTCAGATTTGCATAGTATTTGTTGTCAAAAGCGAGTGGAGTTTGGACATCTAAAGGCGACAAGTTATTGTCACCACCAGCGCTTGGGCAGTTGGCCTGCTTAGATGTGGCAAATGCACTGTTTATATTCGTCTCATTGTATATGTGTGTTCTGAAATTTGTGCACCGTGCTTGTCCAATTGTATGAGCACCTGAACGGCAATCAAAATAGGCACTTCTTTAGTTAATACACATGCCAATTTAACTGGTTTCCAATCCTTATAAATTTGCTAGCGAATAGTTACCTGAAAGAGCAATCATATCCTTTGTGGAAAGACCTTGGTTACTAAAAGATGAGATAAGTGCGCTGAGGCTTGACGTTGGTCCGGGAATGTTGCTGTTTGCACCGCTTAAACTTGCAGTTTTTGAGTCTCTCCTCCCCAGTTGTACTGTCCATGATGGACCTCCTAACTGCTCATGGAAAAAAAATATTATTTGTGATCGACAACAATAATATTTCGCTTTCATAAAATCTAAAAATAATATTGTTCTCGTATTTTTCTCCCTCGTTAATACTAACAGCGATATTAATTCACTTCAATAAATTCCACTGTACTTTAAACAGGGTAGCAGAGGAAATTTCGTACTTCGACAACTGAATCACGAGCAGCAATGGCCAAAATGTCGGCGCAAGACACAATTCCGCTGCAAGCCGCTTCCACTTGAGTTTTGATAGTGTCTATTACTGGGAATCCTCTCAAAGAGTTTGCGTTAGGCCGTGCAGTTTTTTCTCCCGTAATGTTTGACGAATCATCCAATAGAACCGACCCATCGCAACCCTGCAAATTAAGAAAACAACGTTACGTCGAGATACTAAAATAGAGACCAGAAAACGTAAGAGTAAAGGGAGAAACTTACGTTGACAAAACAGTCGTGAAAGTGAAGGCGGAGCAACGATGCAGCCATTCGCTTCTCCTTGGCGACAGCTGCTTTCACGGCAGCTTTTACAGTGGACAGTGCCTTTGGACACGTTGTACTGTAGAAAGTTGAGCTGAGCTGCCCATTGGCAAGACTCGAACACAAGACCACCAAACAAATACACGCAATTAAGCTACCGCTACCCATGACTGATTTATGCAGCTCAGTGAGAAAATTGTATTTGAGAGTTCTATATTAGAGAACGGAATGCAATTTGGTGTGTAGAATAGTTTGAGAGTGTTGGCCTTTTATAATGTTTGAAGAAGTTCAGTAGGATAGAAAGAGCAATAGTACTAATCTATGGAAAATACAGTCTTTAGATTTTAATCCGAGGAATTTTTGTTCTCCACAGAGTAGAGCCGGTGTGGAATCGATCGAATGGAACAGAAATTCAACGCGTTCGGCCCCACAGCCGTATAATGCTAAGATTTTAGAGTTTTTATTAAAGCAATAACAACCAATGGTGGCCTCCGTTTTGCTATCAAGCGTAGAAAATGGTGTCCAGTCCAACTTGCAAAGAATATTTTATTATAAGATAGTTGAGTGTCGCCGTCCAAACACGTTTTTTCTTTTGACTTTGGATGCTTGAAATGGTGGGAGAGTGGAAACATCACAACATGATACTCATTCTAAGTTGTCGGTCACTTTGTTCGTTTACTCAGTCAAAGTCATCTGTCTTTTACGTAAAAGGAAGTAGTGCTGCATGTATCATTCAAAGTCGATATTACCCTTAATAATATAATAGAAAAGTATTTGTTCAAACATTCCCGGACGTCAACTTTTCACCACAGTTTTCCGCAGATGAAAGTACATTGTTAGGCAGCTTGTGTATGTTTTTGTGCTGTGCTTGTTCAAGATCTTCATTTAAGTATTTAATAATAAATGTTCGTTTTAAGTAGCCTTTGAGTTTTTTTAATTAAAAACATTCAAAGTGTCTTTTGATGACTAACGAAATTTTATAGTGTTAATTAATGTTAGTGTTGATTTTAAAGAAGGAAAAAAAACGGATTTTAAAAGAAAATAGATTTGTATATAAATATTAGTAATTGATATTGTTGTAAAGTTACTTTAATGTACTTTCTTGTGAATAATATTGATTTTAATTTTAGTGATTTCAAACAAGTTTAGAATTAATATTTCGCATTTTGACCTTCTTACTAATATGCAAGTGTTACGATTCTACCATGATAAGTAATGTGATCTATGTTAAAGAATGTCATTTTAATTGTCACAAAGTCACATTTAAATTCTTCATTTGCACAAAGATATTCTACTATTAAATTTAAGTATTTTAAGTAGAGATTTCTGAGAATTTGAATAGATTTCAATGTACTCCTCCAACCTATCGATTGTTGCGTTTATAACCTAACACATTTTGTGTGTAGTGTGGAATGTCATTTTCTCCTCCTCACTAAGAGTTTAGCTTTTCTATATTTTTGTACAGTTTTCATTTTGCAAAGCACTCTTGAAATATAGTCCAACTTCATATAGTTGTATGACGATGTGAAAAGAAGCAGGTTTTGATTGTGTTTGAATGCATGAGCTAAAGCTTAAACTCATGAATAAATATAATAATTTAATTTAATTTATAATTAAATTTGTCTTTTCTTTTCTATGCCCCCTACCTTCCTTCATCTAGTATTAAACCATTTTTTATCATGTTCATGAGGAGGTTGGAAATTTGTCTATTGTTAAAAAAATGAGACACTATTCAAAAGTGGAGTTGTTTATGAAGGGGGTTGAATGAAACTATAATTTGTATAGATGAGTTGGACCTTAAAAATTTTCACATCTTCACAACAAATCATTGGAATCTAGTATTATTTTTTGTTCTTAAAATATTTGAATTTCTCACATAAGTTTGCATACCATCTTAGATTGAAAATGCTCCAATTTAATGAAAGGTCATCTCTCTCTCTCTCTCTCTCTCTCTCTCTCTCTCTCTCTCTCTCTCTCTCTCTCTCTCTCTCTCTCTCTCTATGAAATTGGAGTAAAACCTCATAGATCCTCTTTAAAGCTACTATTTTCATGGTGATAAGCCCAAGATAAGATCTATTTTCCCCTCGATCATTTCTTTCCATCCACCTCTCCACTACAAATGTGCTCCTAACAATAAAATAGGGTTTCTTCATAATTAGGGCATGATTTCTAGATTTTGAAACCTATTTTAGGGTCCCAAAAATTTTCACTATTTTGTGCAATTGGCATTTAGAAATACATTACACTCTTGATGTGGCAGGGCTGCAGTGTACCCCTAATGGACCAATTTGGGGTGCATTGCACCACTAATAAGGCCCTATTTTAGCCCCTTTTCTTTGGGTCACATATTTCAAACAATCGAGCGCAAACTCCTATGACAGTTAGGCTATGGGATTTAGTTGATTCTTACCTCTATATAAACCCTCCATTTGCTCCATTTCTCATCAACTGTCCTATTCAAGTATCCACAAACCATTACATCCATAAGTTCAATCATTCAACAATTCAAGTCCTCTTTGAGCATTCAAGGCATTTAAGGTTTCCTCCATTGAAGATCATGGATTGATACATTCAAGTCATTGAAGGAGCTTATGCTAGATCTTCCATTGCAGTTTGAACATTCAATATCTGCCTTCATACATTGAAAGCCCTTTGTTGCATCTTCTTTCTTGATGCACAAAAGGCAGACTTCACCCACATACATTCAAGAAGGTTTTTATTTCACTTTGATTTCCTTCATAAGGTTCTAAGCTAGAACCAAAGATATTGCATCTACATGCTTGATTACATTGTAAGCTCAAGAACATTTAATAGATTTATATTATTTCATGTTAGATCTATCCCTACTACTTGTTAGCATTCAATTTCATTCATTTCAATTCAAGGTTAATTCCTAAACTAGGGTTTGATTGAGGCAACCCTCCTCCCAAACAAAAAATAAACAATCCTTATTTTTTTAAGTTTTAGATATTGGATAGATGAAGAGGTTGTAGATTTGGATCCCCCTTTTTACGCATTCTTTGAAACATCAAAATAAAATACAATGTCTCTCATAGTCCACTAGGGTCACAATTCACCACTAATGAACTAGTTTGTCCCTGATAGATCATTAAAGGATATCTATGTTTTTTGTCTTGTAGATTTTTACCTAGATCCTCGATTACAATAGCTTCCTATATCATTCAACAATATATTTCAGGTATTTTTTCTTCAAGGTATTATCTTCTCCCTGCTATTTCCTATATTTTTCATTTTTGCATTTCTTTACGTCCATACCCTTTCCATAATCCTCTTAAGGGGGGAGTGAGAGGGAAATAAAACATACAAATTCATTCCTTTACCAAATAAAGGTTTTTTATTGTTACTTTCCATCAATCAAGCCCTAATTCTAACTGAGGATAACTTTAACAAAACCCCGTTTGCAAAAATGTATAAAATTTTGGTGAATCAAACATTAGTTCAAGGAAAAATTTAATTTATATTGGTGAATTAATTTTTTTGAGTAGGAAATAAATTAAATTGATTGGTTTTTTTTCCCACTACATGAAAATTCTATAAAATCCTAGCAAATCTTTCATTATTGATGAAAATCATGAACAAAAGTACAGATGCCTAGAAACCATGATTTTATTATTATTATTATTATTATTATTATTATTATTATTACTACTATTATTATTATTATATGGTTCCTAATTGATTATCAAAGTTGAAGGTTATCATTATAATCTCCCTCCAAATTATTGAATGGTGGTATGCAAACAACATCCCTATTATTTATGATTGTTGGAGGATCTGAAATCAATGGCCTAAATCCAATTTTGGGCCAAACTTTGAAAAGGATGTTGAGTTTTAATGAAAGTCCCAAAAGTAAAGGTACATATTCCCAATCAAATCTACTTTGGGCTGAAGTGAGAAAGGATAAGAAGTTTCAAGAAAAGTCTCTCGAATAGAGATGCATGTCGAATCTACATACTTAACATGCAATCTAACTTTATTTTTTACCAAATATTGGCTAATGTGACATCAATTAAGATAAGAATTAGAAATTGTAGGTGAATATATCTAATTTACCATATGGAAAAAAAATGGATTGCATTAGCAAAGTTGCCGTTAAAATACAAATACTTCTATATTATTATTGGCGATTGGATTAAGCATGGGACCCAATTTTTGTAAAGTGTAGGTGACATGGCCACCACAAAAGAAAAAAAATTTAGCCAAATGTGGGGTCCATAATTAGTGAGATTAGCCAATTGGCGAGTATTACACACTAAAGTTATCCTTGATCCTAACAAAGGGGTGGATCTTGGTATTTAGCCTTCTTATTTATGTGGGAATGACTTGCTTCTATTTCCCTACTCCACAATTTAAATGTTCTAGTTTATTGTAGAAAGACATGGTATTGTAAAATATAAAAATAAGCTTCTTTTATACTTCAACATAAACACAAAGAGATTGTGGTAAATATGTTTGAATAAAAAATGTTGTTTAAATAATAAATTTTGAAGTGTAGAGGATGAAATATGAACATCTATGTCATCTTGATTCACTTCCTATTGTATCAATTACTCCATAGTTTGTAAATCTTCACCATTTGAGCCTATACATGTAGCAGTAATTGTACTTGAACTTTTCTTCATTTGACATGGTACAGTTATCCTTAGAGCTACTATTGGGTCCTCACTCTGATTATCTATTGGAAAATCTCTAGACTTTAAAATACCTTGTCGTCCACAAGTTACTTGACATCACAATTAACTATAATTCTTATGGCCCCTAGAAAAAATACTCGTATATGGCTTTGAGGTGTCAGTGTACCCAACAGAATACCCTCACTTTGTAGTACAACTAGGCTTATTACCTACAAAAGATTCATCTAGTGTAATCTTCGCTAGTACCTTGTGTGAACCTTTTCTAATTGTAAATTGTTGTACTACATGCTTCTTTGTATAACTAGTAGGGCATGTTCTAGTCATATAGAATATCCCTTTCTACCTTCAATATAAAATATTCTTCCTCTTAGAAAGTCCATTTTGATATAGATTTCAAGGAACAATCCAATCTCTCTTGATTCCTTCTCTGATATAGAACTCTTGGAAGTCATTTCCTTTGTACAAGTACATTGTTTGTCTAATTGAAGAATGTTTAACTTCCTTCCTTTTGAGATTTCCATGAGATGGAGCTATTGGAATCCACTAAAAACCTTATCCTTGGTTTTCAAGAAGTGTATCCATTTCTTCTCAGGGAAATCATCAATAAAAGTAACATAATATTCATATCCTCTAAGAGACTTTGTCAACATTGGTCAATAGAAGTGGTTACTCATGATTTTCAATCCTTGTTCTTGATCAACACACATTCTACTCTAAAGAGTATAGTATATAGTGTATCCCTAAAGACATATACAATTATTAGATTCATACCTAAACCTAGCACATGCAAACTATCATGAAGTGGAATTATCTCACCATTCTCCCTCTGAATTTAAATAACCCCTTTCTCAATTTCATTGAGTTTGGACAAGTTTCCCATAGAAATTTAGACACTAGTAGTCTCCTCCTTAAAACTAGACAAGTATTGTCTTACTTTTCTCATGTGAAATGATACCCCATTATTTATGTACTAATTACACTATGTGTTTTAGCTAACCACACAACATATGAGTGCAAACTCATCTTCCATTCTACTAAAGAGATCTTCAAACCTTGCTAAAACTACCACCTTCTTATTTCCCATCTTCTGATTCTTCTTCCTTTTCAACCAATACTCATGATAACAAAATACTCAATCTTAGATAGGTCATTCTTCTTCTTTTCACATTGTGAGTTAGATCCTTTTCTAAACACCTTCTTTTCTTCCCATTTTCCAATAGGAAACATTTTCCTATTCCACCTCAATTTGTTGAGTTTTATTGACATATCATCAAGGTTTAGTCTAAACTCCACTTGAGTAAAATCACTTAATATTTGATCCTAACTCGGTAAGGTGACTTTTCCACTAATTACTTAAACAAAGACACCCCATTTCTTAGGAAGGCCATTCATGGATATTTCGACTAGCTCATCATCGATAGGGCTATGTCTTATCACTCCTTATTAATAATTGACAAGTTTAAGCATGGTGAGATAACTTGTGACATCATCTCCCTTCATTATCTAAGTATTCTTCAACATTTTTCTAAGAATCAACATTCTTCTAGTGCTAGCATTCTATTTCAAATTCAAAATGGCATCCCAAATTTTCTTCCTCATATCAAACTCTAAGATATGTGGAACATTGTAGTCCTTCAGACTATCAAGGATTATTCTCCTCACCTTGGCATCATCCTTCTTGTATGTTGTAAGTTGTTTTGCATCTATAGGTACAACTATAACACTAGTGACATAATGCTTGATACCATTCTCTTCCAAGACTAAAGAAATCATATCCTTCCAAACACCAAACTTTGAGGCAACATCCAATCAATCTTTGTCTTTCAAGCCAACTGAAGCCACCACAAAGGATAAAAACAATAATAGTTCCAAAGAGATCAAACTAGGTTTTCTAAATCCTTTAATTCGTTCCTAGCGAAGACTTTTTCTACCCTCAATAGTGTTCTAATACCATGTGAAAATTTTCTATTATAGTCACCAATTATTAATATCCTATCTTAAAAAATCATTCAACTATCAAAACTGAATTCACAATCCATTATTCAATTAAAAAAAAACTATAACTTGACAAAAAATAAATAGAGAAAGAAATTTGAATACGATCACACAATATTTTTGAACAAATTATTCCCAGGAAAACCCCTAAGTGAAAACAAGTTCTAAAGATGGAAAATATATTAACTTTAGTGAATTAAGAGTTACAAAGCATTCCTTGCTATCACTGGCAAAACTTCAACAAGTCCTAATTTTTCCTACTAATATTTCCAACTAATAATCATAATGCTATTGTTATGCCCTTGCTCCCACTACAAGATTATTTTCTATTAGTGCAAATGATTCTCAAAAACTTGATGTTTCCAAATGCCACTTAGCCCTCCTTTTTTACTACTCTTGTAGAAAAGACAATGATTGATATTGATTCAAAGTCAATGATTAAGATAAAAGACTTCTTAATAACCAAAATTAAATTGGTTTCAAGGAACTAATAATTAAAAAATATTTATAAACCTAAATTTCATGTGAAATAAGTAAGTGTTAATTAGGGCAAGTTGAGAACGGTTCCATAGTACAAAAACTAACAAGTTTCATGGTTCAATAATGATAAGAAATAAAAAATGATAAGCTCTAGCTAGCCTTAGGTTTGGATGAATTTAATTATTTCTCATTGAATCTATCCTTATCTTCTAAGAATAATATTCTTCATCTTGTAAGACTAAGACTACTAATACATTATTTAATATTATTACTTTCTAGATTGTAGAATTATCAATCTATGTTGTGAATAAACTTAGAATCAAACATTAAAAATAACATTTCATGTTACAAATAAATATTCATTAGGGACCGTATCATAATTTTTTTTAATTTTTGGCTCTTGTCTATTTATGTTCCCTAATCATATTCAATTCATTTTTTATACTAGACCTAAAAGATAACAACTAAGTCTCCTAGATATCAAATAATTAATAAGGTTTAATAATATAATAAAAAGACTCTTCAATGACATTAATAGTATTGAAAGTGGTTTAAATATAAATTATATATTTAATTACATTAAACTTTTCATGTTAATAACATGGGGAATTTATAATATTTTTTTTTAAAAATTGTATTTCATCAATAGATTATTAATGATGACGATGATGACGATGACAATGATGATGATGATGATGATGATGATGATGATATAATATATATATATATATATATATATATAAAGATTTATGAAAAAATATATATTGAAAAATACATAATTCACGTTTCAAGATATATTAAATATTAATAATTAAATTTATATTATTTGAAGCTAGTTAGACCTTATAATAAATGATAATCATTGACTTCCCTATAAAATTCACTACATATCTTCTATGTTTTGTCATTTAACCAAAAAGCTTCATATATTGTAAAAGAAATAATCTTATCTCTTGAGATATATATAATATATATTTTCAAATATTATACCTATAAGATAACTAATTTTGAATAATAATTATTTTATATTGACTTATAATTAATATCAATAAAAAATATTATTGTCCAAGCCATAATATATCATGTTAGCATGAATGTTGATGATAGTCCTTTGGGGGATCCTAAGAATTGGAGAGCATGTGTCACTATTGACATGTTGCATTCATAACTATGTTTGTCATTGATGTCAACATAGCAATAATTATGTGAAGGCTGAGAGAGTAGCTAACAGAGATTGAGGTCATACAAACAAACGTTTTAATGTTTCTTTGATGCATAGTTAAGGATATGAACTCCACTTTGTCCTAGTGATAAGGTTCAATGCACATAATATAAGTTGGCAATGAACAAAAGATATGTGAATTATATAGAGATTAGTGGAAAGATAGAGAAACTATCAAGTTGTTCCTAATGACTACAAATATATCTTCTAACAAAGATACAATATGAAGATGTGCAACTAGACAATGATAGAAGATAATCTGATGGTGACATCAGTGAGTGTGCAAGTCCTAGTGTCATATGTGTGAGAGGTTTTATAGACTGTGGCCCAATAGTGATATTGAAATTACAAAATATTTAATTATCTTATTATAATTAACTAGGAAAGCTTGAAGGCTGACTCAGTGAATTACTTTGAAGATATGGTATAAAGGATAGATTTTTTCCTTGTTTGTAAAGTATGCAGTATGCGTAGAGTTCATGGAAGTGCAAACAAGAGCAGAGTATTTGATTAATGTAGGTAAGTGATCCAAGGGATTATTGGATGCAAAGTTTGTGATCTAGTATGAAGATCAGAAGGAGCACAAGTCAAGTTGATATGATAGAGAAAGAGGAAGGAGCAGTATAGTTCAATTCTATTATTTTGCATGGAATAATATGAAAACCATTTGGACAATAAGTTTATTGGTCTTGCCCCTGAAGCTATTTGGACAATGGGTCAATCTACCTTCTACAACTCCTAATAGGGTTGGAATCTCCTAACAAAGATTCAAAATCTCCTAACAGGGATTGATATGTACTGAATGTTGTTATAGACTCCTAGTAAGGTTCATCTTTTAATAAGTAATATTTATATTAGTATAACATCTTGTGGGTATCATCCCCACTAGAGTTTTCCATCTAATCAAGGGTGTCCCTAGTTAACATATCTAATGTTATTGTGTATAAGTATTTTCTTGTGGTTTGAAATTATATTGTTCACGTGGTTAAGATTCTATAAGGTTGATAATTGTGATATTAGTTGGATAATTGATTTGTTATATTGGTGGACTACATATTTTAATAGATCCCTCTCAATTTTTTGAAAAAAATAAAAAAATCTAAACACATAATGTGTTAATATTGGCAATATTTAATGGTAGTTCCTTGTACCTAATAGATTATTAGGAAAATATGATGTGTTACTATTTAATAAATAATTTTCAAAACATCCAATACATATTTATTAAATATATGTATATATGTTTTTGATATTAAAGCAATCAAAATAAGGGGTTGATTCGTAAGAATAAAATGATTGAAATTTCCTCACACTAATAACTATATGGTAATCAATACATTTACAACCCCAACATATAATATTGAAAACTTGTTCCCACAAAACCTAAGAACTAGATCAAATTGATATCTAACAATCTACCATTATGCTAATAATATCAAAATTGCATATCGACATCATGTTGATAACCAACATAAACTATAAAAATTGTATATATGTTAAAATAGTTGTTATAATTAATCTTAAAATATAATAATAGTTAAACCAGACTTCAACATATTATGTATGAAAATTTTATTATTATAATTTAATTTGAATCATTAGTTATTCATCCAAACTCATAGTTAACAACGATGCAAAGTGTCTAGTTCTTGTTGATAGAAGAAAATAATATGAGTTTTATGCAATAATAAAATGTATAAAGTCTCAAAAATAATATGTTGCAGTTTGTGTATAAATAATTAAAAGCCCTACAAAACAACAAGTCAAATTTTAAATAAATGTATTTTTATGAATTATTTGAAATATGATATAGATGAAAACTTTGTAGTTGCAAAAAAAAAAATGAATAATAAATTGTTTTGATTGGGCAAACAAATAAAGGTAAATATATTTTTATGAATTATAGTTCTTTTGAATATTACATGTGAAAATTTTATAGTTGCAAAAGGTAATTGAATAATAAATTATTTTGATTGGAAAAAAAAATAAAGCAAAAAGTTGCACTCCCTACAATAGCACAAAACGACCACCTAAATTTGTCAATAAATATATTATGTTGAATTATTTTTAATATAATAAATATGCAAACTTTATAGCTCAAAAAGTAATTGAATAATAAAGTGTTCTAATTAGATAAACAAATTAAAAGGTAAAGGTGCATTAAATGCTATAATTTCCAACTAATAATTATCATCATGCATTGTAAAGATCATGATACATCCTTCCAACATTCCAAAACTAACTCTAAAAACAATATAATGACCTTAATAACAATAATTTGGGTTTAAATATGACGATATAAATTGTAATAAAAAGGTTAAAGAATAGAAAATTACTTTAGTGAACATCAATATCTATTGATCAATCACCGAATCCTATTTTTTCCACGAGAGGACAGCCTATCAGATTCTAATGAAAAAGAAAGTGTCCACATGATGGTGTCGGTTTTGTTGATGACGACTCCTTTATCAATGTCAGCTTGAGGGTGTATATTCAAAACCGAGTCATTGGGGAATGATTAATCTTCATTGAGAGAAGCTATTGTCATATAGCTTCACGTGTGTACACGTTCAATTTTCTACGTGACTATTATTATTAATTTTCTATAACTTTCTGTCTTTATCGATATTAATCGATTTAGCCATTCAATTTAATATTCGATCTGAATCAATTAACACCCAGTGGTTTGTGTCAACACGACGCCTGTGGTTAACTACATTTCTCTCGTTTTATTTTGTTATTTCTCTATTTAACCTTTTCGTATATATCACTTATACAAAATGGTTAGTTCTTTTATAGAAAATGTTTGTGTTCCAGTTTGTGGCTCCTAGCTTCAAAAACATACGAATCAAACACTCAAAACCAAAGAAAATTGAGCAGATCATTTCAATTTATTTTAAGAATAGAAGGGTCTGTTTTAATTTTTCATTAACATGCAAGAATAACAATAATATATATTTTAAAAAGAAAATATAAATATTACGTTTGCATATTTTCAATAGGATATAGTCGAAGATAAATCTAAAACGAGAACCGTTAATCTAAAAAGGATAGGGAATATTATTTTGATGCTTAAGACTCATCGAGCTTTCTTATTAGGAATCTAATAGCTACTTCAAAAAGTGGAAGACTTAGCAGACGTAAAGAAAATTATGATTCATGGACACAGTTGTCTGCAACGAAGAAGTCTTACCAATCATCATTCTCAATTATATGATTAACACTTTACAACTACTTTAGTTGACTGCATTCACTGTTAGTGGCACCGATTTATTCTTGTCTGCGAGCTTCTACTTTCGTCCTACCTTTGATTGCGGTCGATTTGTGCTGACACGCAAACCGAGGTGCTGCCAAAGGACTTCAACATTTTCATTCTGTATAGCGCTGTTAAGATTGTGTGCCTCATGTTTTTTTTTTATTTTTATGAATAGTCCTTTTCAATTAATAAAATTTACTAAGATTACAATTCACAAAAAAGGGCCGGGGGATATAGGATCACCTCGCGAATGAGTTCAATCGACAGAAGTCGGAACAAACAACATGGCCATAGCCAGAAACTATAAACTAATCATCAAAAAAAAAAAAAAACATCAAAATGTGGCCCTACCATTTTTGCTAACTTTATTTTTCTTGTAAATGTGCCATATTACTAGCTTATATATATTCTACAATATATGTAAAGAAGTCAAGAGTTATGAAGGCTTTAACCTTTCACCTTCACTATATATATTATAAAATATATAAGCTAGTAGTAATGACATGGCACATAAATAATGATTTAGTGGTAATTTTTATATACAATAATTTGTTTTAATAATCTTTAAAAATAATTACATAAAAAGGTTTACAATATAGTGTTATGGTGAAGTAGTGATTGTATTAATGTGCAAATCAAGGTTCAAATCTCAAATGAATTACTGTTTATTTTTAGAAACTGATTTTGAAACTGATTTTGTTTTGTAAATTATCTATAAGATGGAGGTTAAACTTAGTATCTAATGTTTCATATTCTTAATGTTAGAGTTTGGTTTAGAGCTAATTTATTTTACAAAAGGATATAACTTGGTTTATTATTAGAGTTGGGTTTTAACATTTTAGTGTAGGATGATGTTTATCTTTTAATTTAGTCATATCATAATTTAATTTAGTTTAGCTAGAGTTTAGGTCCAATACAACCCTCTCTCTCTCTCTCTCTCTCTCTCTCTCTCTCTCTCGCGCACGCGCGCACCCCTAAAGACTACTATCAATTTTTTTAAGATCTATCTCATCTCTCCCCTCTTACCCAACTTATATCTCTAGCTCATCTCTACCCCATAATGTTTTTCCCTTTATCTTGTTCTCACTCTACCTCTCAACATTTATCACTGTAATTATCTTCTTTCTGTATCTACCTCATGCCTCTTACTCTCTTACCTCCCTCTCCCTCTCTCCCTCTCTCACACACAAAGATGCACAGATATCTCCCTTTCCAACTCTCCCCATTTCTCTTCCCTATTTACTCTTTTATCTCAACCTCATGTATATTATCCTTGACCTATTCTCTCACTTTCCTTCTCTCAAACATGTATCCTATGTAATTTTCCCCCTCTATTGACCCCATTACTATCCTCTTTACCTATCCCCCCTCCCTCTTATCATCATCCCTTCCTCCATATCTATACTCTATATCTTTCTCACATCTATCAACCTCTCAATGATTTCTCACACACTAAGTCTCTCTCACAAATACATGCACTAATCTCTCCCCTCCCTAATCTACACATTTCTCTTCGATATTCACTCTCTTATCTCTACCTCATGTTTATTACTCTCTCCCTATTCTCCCACTCTCTTCTCTACCCAATTATTATGCACTTTAATCTCCCTTCCCTCTTCTCATCACGCCTTCCCCCTATTTACCCTCTATATCTTTCTCAAATCTATCAAACTCTCCCAATTCTCTCTCACACACTAACTCTCTCTCTCACATGTCCCCCTTCTTAATGTGCGCATGCACACACACACACACACACACACACACACACACACACCAATATTTTTAATCTCTATCTCATCTCTCCCCTCTTACCCATTTTATATCTCTAGCTCATCCTTGCCCTATGACACTTTTCCCTTTATCACATAAAGCCTATAATCAATTTTCTTAAGGTCTATCTCATCTCTCCCCTCTTACCCATTTTATATCTCTAGCTTATCCCTGCCCTATGACACTTTTCCCTTTATTCCTTTCTTATTCTACCTCCCACCATTTATCACCTTTATTATTGTCTTTCTCTATCTATCTTATGCCTCTCTCTCTCTCTCTCTCTCTCTCTCTCTCTCTCTCTCTCTCTCTCTCACACACACACACACACACACACACAGATGCATGAATCTCTCCCTTCCCTAATCTCCCCATTTATCCTTCTTAGTTACTCTTTTATTTCAACCTTGTGTATATTACCCTTGACCTATTCTCTTATTCCCCTTCTCTCAGACACATATCCTATGTGATTAATGCCCTCTATCTACTCCATTATTACCCTCTTTACCTATCTCCCCTCCCTCTTCTCATCATCTCTTCCTCCCTATCTACCCACTATATCTTTCTCACATCTATTGAAGGTATAATATTGTGGAAAATTTTTGTATTTTGGCAAATTTGACATTTTGCTAGTGTTATTTTTGGCAATTCCTAAGCCCTTCCATGGTTTCCTGGTTGCCAAGCTTTGTTAGGTTTACCTTGTTGCCTAGCATTGTAATCACCAAGGAAAATGTTATGTTTGAGTTTTTCCTTGGTGGCATTCACCTTTCACGCAGCTGACTAGGTAATGCTTATCATGGAATGTTTGCCAGGTTTCAAGTTTCTGTTTAATGCAATATGGGAGAATTCACCATCCCAGTTTCATTTTACCGTGGAGGAGTTGGCTCATTTCACATTATGGGAATTGGAGGAGTCGGCTTGTTTCACCAGCACACTTTCATTTTATCATGGAGGAGTCAGCTTGTTTAGCGTGGTAAATTGGTAATTGTATTGATTTGTATATAAATTAGAATTCGCCCAAGCAATGAGACATTCACTAAATACTACTGGCACTTCATCAAATTTCTAGCAGTACAAGACACATCGCGGGCAAGACTTTGACTCTAGTGATAGCTTCCACAAGTGGTGGTACACTGGTATGTGAATTATTGAAAATCTCTTGCGTTATACTTTGTTTCTTGCACACACAAAACTTTCACTTATCATAAATGAGCAGGATAGAGAAATAGAGTGGTGTCGCACTTTCTTTTTTAAACTTGCACCGTTGATCCTCGAAAAATCCTATGATCAAGGAATGACAACTAAGCTGACTCAGTTTTCTTCTTAACACATTGGCAGTCAAGCTAATAAAATACCTCCACCTATACCTTTCCTTCAAGGCTGGCGCTTCAAACTAGGCCCATTGATGACCACGGACACGTGTCATCAACTCACTAACTCGTTATACATAACTCTCAAGCATCTTTCCACAGCGAGCTAGCAATGACCACTGATCTTTCTTTAATCATGTGGTAGATAATTGAAACAACCTTTAAGAACACAATGGTGGGTCCCTTACTTGTCAACTCGCTATACTTATTCATCGCACATCTCTTCATAGTGAGTTAACGAGCATTGTCGATCTAGATTTGATCCTGTGGACAATAATTTACTGCAACAGTAGTGGGCCATCACTTGCTAACTTGCTACACATAACTTCCAACCACTTATTCATCGCGAGTTAATGATGGCCTTTGATCCTGGCTCGATCTCACGATTAGAAACCATTGTACTTTATACATGGGAAGTGGGTCCATTATACCGCTATCGCTGAGGTGGCTCAACACGCTGGCATATATTTTCTAATCTCTTAATAACATCATATGTCCTGGGCCTCGCCGTGTTTGTGACTTTCAGGTGGGTCACTATATCGCTATCGGCATAAATACCAACAATCCAATTAGCGATATGGCGAGCTTCGACGAATAAATTTTTTTTGGCTCAAAGATGCTTTTCTATGCCAATTGCAATCTACGAGAAGAATTTCAATACAATGTTGTCAAGTTGGTAATTAAAATTTCAACTTATACAAGGAAAAAGTCCCAATTTCATCAAAGTTACATTATTAAATCCAAATCTTATTGTTGTTATACTTTGTCAAATCCTAAATCCTTATGCAATCACCACATTTAAAAGCCAAAATACATTTGCCATTTTTATTATTAATTAACAAGTATGAAGTATATGCTATACTTTATATCTTTTAGTTTTATTTTTAATTTTTAACCGATTTAATTTTTTTCTAATTAAATGATATAATATTTTTTATCTATATGAATTATTATTTGAAATATATAATATTTTTAAAAAGATATTCTTAAAGTGATATTAGAAATTCAATTGGTTGAAATATATAATATTTTTTAAAAAGCATTCTTAAAGCACTATTAGAAATTTAATTAGTTCTCATGCTATTTATAAAAAAAATGTATAATATTCTTTTTAACAAACACTTAAAGTTTCTAACATATAAAGCTTTAAATCAGTTAAATTTATAAATTTTATAATAAATATATGTCTCACCTTACGTAACATTTGGAATCAAGACAACATACATGTTACTAAATAATATAGAGTTATAAACAAATGCTAATTATAATATTTAGCCACTTTGTAACTCGATCTGCACAATCTCAACCTTATCAGTTATCATGTCACTCATTCGAGGCCCACCTTTGAGGATTTTTAGTTACATCACCATTTTTCGAGCAATCAGTACATCGCTATCGGCATAAATACCAACAAACCCGGCTAGTGATATGGCGAGTTCCAGTAACCATTTAAAAATAACTCCCAAAAAAGAAATCACAAAAGACATTAACCTTCAGAGAAACAAAAATGAAACATGCACCATATCTTCTTTGGCATCCTTAGAATTACTTCTTACCTCAAATGGATGTTGTCTTTGGAAAATTTGGGCATTCTCTATATCACCACTGGCAAATAGCAAGTATTTCTTGTTAGCGACTTGGCGAATCATCGGACAAATTTGAACTCTGGTGACACCACATTGCAAGTTTTTTCCACATGCATTTCTTCTTGAAACTAATAGGTCTGGGATGTATCACATGGTCATAAGATCTTCCCGTGAACACATTTTGCAGCGTCAGATTCTACTTTTCAGTATCACAGATAATTTTTTGTTAATCACTATCTTTCTCTGTGTAACATGTGAGCATCTTGCCATAGCGAGTATGCGACAACCATGGATTCAAATCAGATCTGATGGTAGGACTAAAAAACCCTTTTCTCAAATGACTCAACCATGACATCCAAATATGCAAGAGAAGAATATTCGTTCTTCAGCCCCTCCCCCCCCCCCCCCCACACCCTTTTAAAAAAAACAATTCGTGCTAGGTTAAACTTTATAATCCAAACCTAGGGTTTTTCACAAATTTTTAAAGGTACAAAATATACTAAACCAAAACCCAAAACCCTATGACTTGTCAGAAACTTCTCATTTGATATTTTTAAAAAATAAAATTGATACGCAAAAAATCAAACCAACACAATACATCCCTAATGACATCCTCTTCCTAAATTTTCCTTCAAATGATGACATTATAACCCCTCATTTGTTTAAGAGCACTTGTAACAATGTTATATGGGTCATAAACCCTAGTGGGGGCAATGGGGAAATTTAACTCTCTTAGGAATTTTTGGTTGTTCTCAACCCCCTCATTTGTTGCCAAGATATGTACCAGAGAGGGTGTGTGTAGTGGAAATTTTCTGGCAGTTGTTATCCATGAATAGAGAATATCTAGGGCCAACCATTAAAAATGGGTCTTTTGTGTGTAGAAATTTCAAAGTAGGGGATTATGAAATTGGTAAATCGGTGATGATGCAATCTCTGCCCTCTTTATAGTTTCGCAACACACAAACTATTAACTTTCACTTTGACAACGACATTGTGATAGACCTATTAAAGCCTTTCTCGCAGTTTCACAATTGCCAACTTCAAACTGATGAAACCCTTTGCGAACCTCTGATGCCATCGACTTCGTGTATGTTTTTTTTTAACCTTGAATACAATGAAATGATTTGCCCAAAAAAATTAAATTTTACTATGATTATTAATTTTTGTTCACCAATGTATAAATTTTTTGTGGTTTTAAAATAACACAATTTGCCCAGATTTTACACATTGTTTGAGAGACTATGAATGATTTGCCAATGGAGATTATTATTTTTTCTTTGTAAACTACTTTTTACGCCACAATTTTTTTCTTTTTTTTTTGTCAAGTGTTTTACACCTTTCGCTAATTTTTTACACATTTTCTAAAGGAGGGGTTTCTTAAAGTATACCCTACATCTATCAACCTCTCAATGATTTCTCACAAACTAACTCTCTCTCACAAATACATGCACAAATCTCTCCCCTCCTTAATCTTTGAATTTCTCTCCCACATTCACTCTTTTATGTCTACATCATGTATATTACTCTCTCCCTATTCTCTCACTCTCTTCTTTGCCCAATTATTATGCACTCTAATCTCTGCTCCCTCTTCTCATCATCTCTTCTCCCTTATTTATCCTCTAAATCTTTCTCAAATCTATCTACCTCTCCCAATTCTCTCACACATACAAACTCTCTTTCACATGTCCCCCTTCCTCGTGCACACAAACAAAACTCTCTCTCTCTCTCTCTCTCTCTCTCTCTCTCTCTCTCTCTCTCTCTCTCTCTCTCTCTCTCTCTCTCTCTCTCTCATAAAGCCTATGATCAATTTTTTGATACTCTATCTCATCTCTCCCCTCTCACCCATTTTAAATCTCTCTCTCTCATCTTTTTCCCATGATACTTTTTCATTTATCCCATTCTCACTCTACCTCTCACCATTTATCACCTTAATTATTGTCTTAATCTATGTATGACATGCCTATTAATATTTTCCCTTCCTCTCCCTCTCTCTCTCTCTCTCTCATAGATAGATGCACAGAACTCTCCTCTCCCTAGTCTCCTTGCTTCTCTTCCATATTTACTCTTTCATCTCTACCTCATGTATATCATCCTCTCCCTATTCTCTCCTTCTCCTTCTCTTTGAGATATATCCCATGTGATTAAAACCCTATAGCTACCACATTATTACCCTATTTAACTATTTCCACTCATTCTTATCATCTTCTTTTCCACTCTATTTACCCTCTATATCTTTCTAACATTTATCGACCTCTTCGAGTTTTCTCTCACATGCACGTGAATGAGTATCTCCCCTCCCTACTCTCCCCATTTCTCTCCCATATTGGCTCTTTTATCTCTATGTCATGTATATTACTGTCTCCCTATTATCTCACTCTCCTCTCTACCTGATTATTTTATTCTTTAACTGTCTCCCCTCCCTCTTCTCATCATCTCTTCCTCCCTATTTACCCTATATATCTTTCTCAAATTTATCAACGTCTCCTAATTCTTGCACATGTTATCTCTCTCTCTCTCTCTCTCTCTCTCTCTCTCTCTCTCACACACACACACACACACACACACACACACACACACACACACACACACACACGAGCATGTACGCACACGTGCACACACACAAAAAGATGCACTGATAACAAACATGCATGAGTATCTTCCCTCCCCACTCTCCCCATTTCTCGTCCATATTAACTCTTTTATCATTGCGTCATGTACATTACTCTCTCCCTATTCTATCACTCTCCTCTCTACCCTATTATTTTATTCTCTAACTATCTTCCCTCTCTCTTCTCATCATCTCTTCCTCTTTATTTACCCTATATATATTTCTCAAATCTATCAACCCTTCTCTCTCTCTCTCTCTCTCTCTCTCTCTCTCTCTCTCTCTCTCTCGTAAAGCCTATAATCAATTTTCTCAAGCTCTATCTCATCTCTCCCCTCTTACCAATTTTATATCTCTAACTCATCTCTACCCTATGATACTTTTCCCTTTATCCCTTTCTCACTCTACCTCTCACCATTTATCACCTTTATTATTGTCTTTCTTTATCTATCTTATGCCTCTCTCTCTCTCTCTCTCTCTCTCTCTCTCTCTCTCTCTCTCTCTCTCTCTCTCTCTCTCTCTCTCTCTCTCATAGACACACACACACACACAAAGATGCACTAATATCTCCCTCCCCTACTCTCCCTATTTCTCTTCCATATTTACTCTTTAATAATTACCTCATTTATACTATCCTTGACCTATTCTCTCCTTTTCCTTCTCTTAGACATGTATCCCATGTACTTAACCCCCTCTATCCACCCCATTATTAATTTATTTAACTATCTCCCCTCCATCTTCTCATCATCTCTTCCTCCCTATTTACCCTCTATATCTTTCTCACATCTATCCACATCTCTATGTTTTCTCTTTCCATAATCACTCTCTCCTCTCTACTCAATTATTAACCTATTCACTCTTTTATCTCTACCTCATGTATACTATCTCATCTCTTCCCTCTTACCCATTTTCTATCTCTCTTTGTCTCTCATGTAAAGCCTATAATCCATTTTCTTGAGCTCTATCTCATCTCTCCCCTCTTACCCATTTTATATCTCTATCTCATCTCTGCCCTATGACATTTTTCCCTTTATCCCTTTCTCACTCTATTTCTCACCATATACCACCTATATTATCATCATTCTATATCTATCATATGCCTCTTACTCTCTTCCTTCCCTCTCTTACACATACATGTGTTGATCTCTTGCTTCTATACTCTCCCCATTTCTCTTCTATATTTACTCTTTTATCTCTACCTCATACATATACTATCCACAACCTATTATCTCATTTTAGTTCTCTTAGATATGTATCCCATTATTTAATCCCCTCTATTTACCCCATTATTACCCTCTTTAACTATCTCCCCTCCATCTTGTCATCATATCTTCCTCCGTATTTAACCTCCATATCTTTCTCATATCTATCAACCTCTCCAAGTTTTCTCTTTCCCTATTCAATCTCTCTTTTTTACCTAATTATTACCATATTCACTCTTTTATCTCTATGTCATGTATACTATCTCATCTCTCCCCTCTTATCCATTTTATATCTCTAGCTCCTCTCTTCCCTATGACACTTTTCCCCATATTTACTCTTTTATCTCTACCTCATGTATACTGTCCTCGACCTATTCTCTCTTTTTCCTTCTCTTAGACATGTATCCCATGTATTTAACCCCCTCTATCTACTCCATTATTACATGTTTAACTATCTCCTTTCCATCTTGTCATCATATTTTCCTCCCTATTTACCCTCTACATCTTTCTCACATATATCAAGCTCTCCAAGTTTTCTCTTTCCATAATCACTCTCTCCTCTCTACTCGATTATTATGTTCTTTAATTATCACTACTCCCTCTTCTTATCAACTCTTCCTCCTTATTTACCCTCTATATCTTTTTCGAATCTATCAACGTCTCCCAATTCTCTCACACAATAACCCCTTCTCACATTGGAATATCACCACTATTGAGAGGGTGGGGGGGTGGGGGGGTGAATTAGTGGTTTAAAATACTTTTCAAAACTTGAAATAGTTACAAGTTATAAAAATTTAACACGTGAGAAACATAGTTAATGAATAAAAAAGTGACACAATAGTTTAATGTGGAAAACCGCTTAGGGTAAATAACCACTTTGAATTTGAAACTTTATTGGCCTCTTGGGAAAATCTTTTAGAGCTACAACTCTGGGAGGCACCAACACCCTGTTTTAGAAAAACCAATTTCAAGGAACACCAATCCTTTATACCTGAAGCACCAACTTCATGAATTCAAGAAGCACCAACTTCCAAAATTAATAAATGAGATATAAAATTAGAGGATCATCTCTGTTATAGCACAAGTCATGAATTACTAGCTTCAACTTCTTGTTGAAAACATAATGCAAGATATACTTCTATTCTCCTTAAAACATTTGATATCCAAATATATTTTCTTTTTCAATTAAAAGATCTGATCAAATAATGATACATGAATGAATGAAGAAGAAACATATAACCCTTCTTCTACGTTTGATAAATTTTTATAATGAAAATCAAATCACAAATATGAAAATAGAAACATAAAGCATTACCCTCTTCTTCACTATTAAAAATCTACCTGTAAATTGTTTTGCCTACAAGGAATTCCACACAAAACTTGAAGCTTCTGTCAAAACCACCCATTGGTTGTTTTAGAGGATCATATCCTCTACTTATAAACCAAGAAAGTCACAATTTTGGAGGTAGGTACACACCCCAAACTTCCATAAGACCAAAACTGCTAAAAACTGCTAAAACTATCATAACAAATTGGTAACTATTTCTGATAAATGAACTTTTCATCTTTCCATACAACTGTTATGCAAAAAATAAAAAAGGCTTATTTTAGTTAACTCAAAGACCTTTCCAAAAAGGTTTGATAGTTGGGGTCTATTTGATAAAAAAGCTTGTCAACTTTCTCATCAACCAAACCTATCTTTTTATAATTGTTTTCTAAACGAATGTGAACATTAAGTGTTAATTGTATAACACTTAAGTATTTGTCTTGAATACATTTTGAACAATATTAAAGGACATCAAATAATTTAATTACATGATGCTAAGTAGACCATATGCTCATTATAACTTCATTATTGACATCAATGACAACAATCAAAGACCAAATACCAAGGATTCAACATACTCACCCTTTGGCATTGATGTGTACCGATATATCTTGTATCTATACATGTATATCCATGTGTATCTATATATCTTGTATTAGTACATGTATATCCATGTGTACATGTATAACTTGTATCTATACCTGTATATCCTTGTATCTATAGCAGTCTTTCCATGTGTACCTATACCTATATATCCATCATGTATACATCTTTATCTTCATTTTCCTCCCCCTTTGACATCAATGACAAAGGAGATGTACCAAGGTCTCAGTGTAACAAGAAGATAAGAAAAATATGTTCCCCCTAAAACCTATCACTCATTTATGAACTTAAGCAAGAGAAGAGAGGGATAAAACTCCCAATCTCATTCTTAATCCTTCAAATATGACTCTTGAGAGAGGTTTTGTAAATATTTCAACAAGCTGATATAAAAAAGGAAAAATTATAATTCAACATTATCATTCAAGACATGTTCCCTTCTGAAATGATAACAAACATCAATGTACTTGGTGCATGAATGCATAAATGGATTCTTAGAAATATTGATTGCACTCTAATTATCACAATAGATAGGAACTAGATTAGACACTATTACATTCATATTTGATAAAGTTTGAACCATCCAAAGAACCTATTGACAACAAGAACATGTAGCTATATATTCAACCGTTATAGTAGAAAGTGTAGTAGATTCTTTCTTCCTACTATGCCAACTCACTAGCCTATTACCCAAGACATTTTTTTCTCTTGAACTACTTTTTCTTTCATCTAGACAACCTACCCAATCTAAGCCAGTTTAAGCAATAAATTTGAAATCATCATGTTTAGAATACCAAAACCCATAATCCAAAGTACCCTAAATATATCTAAAAATTCTTTTTACTACCATAACATGAGATTCTTTAGGTGAATATTGAAATCTTGCAACCAAACATACAACATGAAATGATATCAGGCCTTGAAGCTATGAGATATAGTAAACTACTAATCATGGATCTATAAGTAGTTTGATCAACATCAGGAGAATAATCATTTTTTGTAAGTTTACTTCCTGTTATCATTGGTGTTCCCATAGGGTTATAATCTTCCATATAAAATTTATTTAACATTTCTTTTGCATACTTAGTTTGGGATAAGAATATACCATTTTTCAAATAAGAAATTTGCAACACAAGAAAATTGGACAGTTTTCCAAGAATGGACATTTCAAATTTAGATTGCATAAGTCTTGAAAAACCTTGACTTAAAGCAATATTATTGGATAAAGATACTATGTCATCAACATAAACAAGAACAATCAGAACATCATCACATGTACCATATATGTACAAATTTCTATCAACACGACCTCTTTCCAAACCATTTTTGATAAGATATTGATCCAACCTAGAATACCAAGCCCTTGGAGCTTGTTTCAAACCATAAAGAGCCTTTTCTAGCCTATAGACATGATAAGGATAGTCTTTATTTTCAAACCCTTTATGTTGATCCATATAGACCTCTTCATCAAGATAACCATTAAGAAATTTTGTTTTAACATCCATTTGGTACATTTTAAAGCCCTTGAAAGCTGAATATGTAAGAAATATTCTAATTGCTTCAATTCTAGCCATCGGTGCAAAAGTTTCATCAAAGTCAACACCTTCTATTTGTTCATAACCATTACAAATGAATCTAGCTTCATTCCTTGATATCTTTCCATTTTCATCAAGTTTATTTCTAAAGACCCATTTAGCACCTATTACCTTTTTATCTTTAGGTCTAGGCACTAATTTCCATGTTTTATTCTTTTCAATTTGACTAAGTTCCTCTTTCATAACATTAACCCAAAACTCATCCATACTAGCTCCTTTATATGATTTAGGTTCAATTTGAGATAACAAACAAAGATTAGCACATTCACTAGATGTAGTTCTTGTTCTCATTTGAATACCTACATGTCTATCCCTTATAATCTATTCTTAAGGATGATACTTCTTCAATCTTGTTCCTGTAGCCTTTGTACCTATGGGTTCTGGTGTTCCTATTTGATCTTGTATCTCTTCTTCACCTTCAAAAACTTTATCATATGCTTCTATCAAGTTTTTATTACCATCTTGTAGGAAAGTATTATCCATTCTTATTTCCTTTTTATCCTACAAAACTTTGTCCACTTTCACATGTATAGTTCCAACAAGTTTATTCAACCTTTTATTAAAACATTTGTAAGGTTTACTTTGAGATGAATATCCTAAAAAGATTCCTTCATCACATCTCAAATCAAAGCTTCCTATTTTATCATTAGAATTCTCAATGAAGCATCATCTTCCAAAAATTATAATATTCTTAATAGATGTAGGATGTTCATAACATAACTCATAAGGAATGTACTTAGTTTTTACCCTTAGTTGTTCCTTATTCAAAATATATACTACTATTTGAACCACTTCTTTCCAATACATGTTTGGTACTTTAGATTCATCTAACACAGTCCTCTCCATTTCCTTCACGATTTGGTTCTTTCTCTGAACAAATCCATTTTGATCAGGTGTCCTGGATGCTGCATATTGTCCTTTGATGCCATTTTTTTGACAATAATCAACAAATTCATCTAAAGTAAACTCACCACATTTATCTAATTGTAAGCATTTAATCTTCATGTCTGACTCATTTTCAACCATTTTCCTAAAAAATTTAAACTTGCTAAATGCCTTTGTTTTATGCTTTAAGAATGTTACCCATGTCATTCTTGTATAATCATCTATAAAAAGCATGGAATAATTTTCACCATTTAATGACATTCTCCTTGTAGAACCACATAAATCAGTAGGTACTAATTGCAATGGTTTTGAAGAAAAATATTCTTTTGAAGGAAAAGATGCCTTTGTTTGTTTACCATGTTGACACCCTTCACAAATAACATTCTCTAGCTTACTTATACATGGCATACCTCTTTCTTTCTGATGCTTACTAACTTTTACCAAGCTATCGAAATTCAAGTGCCCAAGCCTTTTGTGTCATAACGAACTTTGATTCACCTATTTCGTAAGAAAAACATCTTCATGATTGTTAGTATTTTTGACATCTTTTAAATTGTATACATTCCCTTTAGATCTTTTACCTAATGCAACCAACTGTCCAAATTTTAGTTTGATTTGGCAACCATGGTCATCAAAAACAACTTCATATCCATGATCACAAATTTGACTAATAGTTAGAAGATTTTATTTCAATCCATCAACATAATACACATCATGAATTGGCATTTTGTCACTAAGCATCAAAGAACCCAAACCTTTAATTTTCCTTGAAGAATCATCACCAGAACTAATATTGCCATCTTTGTAATTAATCAATTTATCAAACTTTGTTCTATCTCCTATCATATGTCTAGAATGATGAATATTAATTATCCAAAAGTCCTTTTCTTCAAAATGTAGAGCCATTTGAACAAACATAGACTTATTAATCTTATGGCTCCATATCTTAGTCACTTTAGTATCAAATTCTTTATCAACTTGTAGACTAGCATAAGATTGATCATTCTAAATTGACTTAGTTTTGCAATTACTCATAAAATGACCAAAGATATTGCATGTGTAACATCTTAGACCATTCATTTTAGAAAAGGAATAACCAAAATGAAACTTTGAATACCTCCTTGACATGTATCTACAATTACTTATTCTATGTCCATATTGATGACACATGAAGCAATACCCATCAAAGAAAGAAGTGAACTTGTTTGAGTATCTTTTACCCATGAATGAAGTGCTTGATATAACCTCATTTTTATCATTATAAATATGATTAAAATCTGTAACTTTACCTACATTTGAAGTGGTAGCATTCTTATTTGTATCCTTTCTTTCATATTTAAATATCTCAAATAAAGACTTATCTTTCTTGTCACTAGAACAATGTCTAAGTTCAAAACCAATTCCTATTAGATCATCAATTCTTCTTTGTTATTTGAATATAACATCCAAAGTAGTGTTCTCATATTTTTCTAACTTTCTTCTATATGATACTACTTTAGTCCTTAACCTTGTACATTCCCAATCTTTAGAACTTAACTCTTCCTTGGTGACAAAGACAATTCTCTTTTGTTCCTCAACTTCTACTTTTGGTTCTATAGCTTGTTGATTTAAAATTAAGTCCTTAGTTTCTTTTTCAAAGTTCTCTTTTTCTTTTAAGAATTTATTTTTTTGAACACTTAAATTCCTTTTTAATTCCTTCATCTTTTTAAGTGCATTAAGAAATTCACTTTCTAAATTAGCCTCAAGAAGTTCAACATCATCATCACTATCTGATTCTTGAGAAGTAGTTTCTATAGCCATGAATGAAACTTCATTTTCATCACATTCAAAACTACTAGATTCATTATCCAATACATAAACAATCAAACTCTTCTCCTTCTTAAAGAATTTATTTTTGTTATAGAATTTCTTTTTACATGATTTCTCTTTTTCATTATCTACTTCATCATGACTATTATAATGATATTTAGTTGCAAAGTGTCCTATTTACCACAATTAAAGAATTTAAAAGGAAGTTTACCTTTGTATTTACCTGCTCCTTTATTTAATTTCCTTTATAAATGGGCTTCAAGAACATCAAGATCTTGTGATTCTTAAGAGACTTGCTTCACTTTCTTTTCCACCATGAATGTTGCTTCTTTGTTTGTGGATTCTTGCTTGCCAAACTTTCTCATTTCATAAGCTACAAGTACTCCATGAATATCTTCAATTGTATACTTGTTAATATCTCTAATATCTTCTATCAAATATATCTCAAAATCAAATTTATTAGGAAGAGATCTCAAAACTTTCTCTACAACATCAATATCATCAAATTTTTCACCATGTCCTCTTATGCCATTTACAGTTTCATCTATCTTAAGGAAATAGTCTTCTACATTTTCATCATTACCCATCTTAAGGTCTTCAAATCTTGATTTCAAATATTTTACCTTAGCTTCTTTAACTCTATCATTACCATGATATTTTTTTTTCAATTTGTCCCATGCTTCTTTAGAAGAATTGCAATGAATTACCTTAACAAAAATATCTTTAGATAAATTGTTAAATATAGCAAATTTAGCTTTCTTATCAATTTCATACTTCCTCTTTTCATCAAAATTTGTAGGTAAAGTATTAGAAACTTTATAACCATTAACAACTGAAGCCCAAACATCAACATTAATAGATAACAAATATGTTTTCATCATTACTTCCTAAAAAGCATAATCTAATCCATCAAAAATAGAAACCCTTGAATAACTATCTTCAGGCATAAAAGAAAAGTATTCCATTCAACCAAAATCTACCCAACATTGTTAAACTTGATATAGGAACCTGACTCTAATACCACTTGTTGCAATACAAACACCACTGAGAGGGGGGGTGAATCAATGGTCTAAAATACTTTTCAAAACTTGAAACAATTACAAGTTATAAAAATTTAACATATGAGCAAGACAGTTAATGAATAACAAAGTGACACAATTTTTTAACATGGAAATCCCCTTAGCATAAAAAACCACTTTGAATCTAAAATATTTTTGGCCTCTTGGGAAAATCTTTTAGAGCTACAACTCTGGGAAGCACAACACCCTATTTTTGAAACATCAATTTCAAGGAACACCAATCCCTTACACTTGAAGCACCAACTTCATGAATACAAGAAGCACTAACTTTCAAAATGAACAAATGAGACATAAAACCAAAGGATCATCTCTATTACAACACAAATCATGAATCACTAGTTTCAACTTCTTGTTGAAAACATAATGGAGGATATACTTCTATTCTCCTCAAAACTTCAAATATCCAAATATATTTTCTTTTTCCATTAAAATATATGACCAAATAAAAATATGAATGAATGAAGAAGCAATATATAACCCTTATTCTACATTTGATAAAATTATACAATGAAAATCAAATCACAAATATGAAAATAGAAACATAAAGCATTACCATCTTCTTTGTTGTTAAAATATGCATGCAAACTATTTGGTATACAAGAAATTCTACACAAATCTTGCAACTTCTATCAAAACCACCTATTGAATTTTTTAGAGGAATGTATCCTCTACTTCTAAATGAAGAGAGTCAAAATTTTGGAGGTAGGTACATACCCCAAATTTCCATTAGACCAAAACTGCTCAAAACTACTAAAACTATCATAAAAATTTGGTAATTGTTTTTGATAAACAAACTTTTCCTCTTTCCATAGAAATGTTATGCAAAAACTAACAAAGACCCATTTTAGCCAACTCAAAGTCCTTTCCAAAAACGCATGATAGTTGGGGTCTATCTAATAAAAAAAAAACTTGTCAACTTTCTCATATACCAAAACTATTTTTTTATAACCGTTTTGTAAACCAATGTGAACATTAAGTGACTATATAACACTTAAGTGTTTTCCTTGAATATATTTTGAACAATATTAAAGGACATCAAATAATTTAATTACATGATGTTAAGCATACCATATGATCATTATAACTCCATTATTGACATCAATGGCAACAATTAAAGAACAAATACCAAGAGTTCAACATCTCATCTATCCCTCATTTCCACCCTTCCCACTCTCTCAACAATATTAAATATTTTAAGCCATAGGGTTTAATTTTTCAGTGTTATAATTTTCAAATTAATTTAATTTATAAAATTTGGTAAATAATTTTATTTTATTGAATTTTTTTAAGATAATTTAAAATATTAAAAATAATTAATCATAATTATGAAAAGGATAATGAATTTCAATTAATATCACATTTTTTAATTAATAGAATTGTCAAAAAAAAATTTAGCTCTGCATTGAATTTTTATTTTTTTCTATATGAATGAATTATGCCTTAAAAACATTAAATTAAATCTTATTTTCCAATCTTGAATTGAAGTATGAAAATTAATAGTGGCTATCACATATATATTTGAAATAATGTAACCATAAAAAATATATTTAAATTTTCATTGAAAAATATATATTTTATTTGTGTGTGAACATTTTGTAAATGCAATATAAAGATGAAAATCTAAAACTAATTTTCTTTCATTATTATTTATTGTGCTATTATTTATAATTATTGACTAAATCAAGTATTTTACAATGTTAGTATGTTGAGAAATGACTCACCAATTGGTTATAGAGCTCTTTATTTAATCAATATAATAATAAATTAATAAAGAAAAGAGTTTTTTTATTACAATCTTTTATCAATTTAATTTATATATTAGATATTTTTAGTTGTATACATTTTTATATTAAGAAGTATATATGAATGTATTTACATAAAATATATAAAATATTAAATTAAATAAAGTTTTTCTTTGATGTAGATTTACTCAAATAATTAGTAATATATTCTTTAAGTTATTTATTTTGTAAATACATATAATTTTTTGTATATTTCTACAATTAATGTTTGTCTTATTTTTCTCCAATAAATTTCTTAATATATTATATTATATAATTTAATGATGAAGAAATGCTTCTTTTAAACTAAAATAGTAAAAATAGTGTATAAATGATATAGATTAATCTACAAAAAATTAATAGATTTAATTTGAAATTATAAAATTTATTAATTCTACATATGTTTTTTATAAGAGATAAACAACTTTACAATTTCTTCAAATTTCTCTCAAGTAAACATTTAAACACATAATACCAATATAACCTTCTCCAGCCAAATAATATACGACAATCCTTTAAATTGGCTCAATCCTAAATCCATTTAAGAAATCATCATCAAAACAATAGAGGAAAGTTTCTTAATAGCTTATTAAGAATGTATAAAAGCTATTTACAAAATAAATTGTAAACTATAAAAAAAAAAATATTGTTCATTTAAACCCTAAAATTAAAAAACTATTGTTACTATTAGATTCAACCATAGTGCACCAGACATGGCATGGAACTATTGAAAGGGCTTAAATCTTATAAATGATTAAACAAGATGCTACAAATTAATTAAATTTCATCATCTTTCAAAAGTCAAAAGGTTTAGTGAAGTTGCATTTGTTTCAACCTAAAGTTTAGATAAATTATTTTTAAAATATTTTATCAAAAACCAAATTTTCTATACAAGAAAATGTAGCAATATCAAAGAATATAACTATAATATGAAATTTAGAGCATTCAGAAATAAAGGGAAGGCAATTTTCCTTGTGTGCCTATCACTGCCATAAAGTATTATAAGTTCATTCATACATTCTCGGATGTCCATTTGGAAATATTTCTTTGCAACATCAAGATGAGCAGCCCATGTGCCCTCCTTGTCATTTCATATTTTGAATGCACTATTTTTTGGTTATTTTTATTTTAGGGTACATAGATAAATTTGAAGATAATGGCTTGTTCATTTTTTGTCATCAATCTTTGTTGATTAAACACTTAGAGTTCTCCTCCATTTTGTTATTCTATGGTTAGAAGATTCCAGAAATAATCTCAACTAAATTAGTTATTATTTGTTCTCCTCTAGTTTTTTTATTTCATTTAGAAGATTTTCATTTCATTGTTTTAAAATCATACAATTTACTTTCCAATATCATTCTAATATCTCCTTCAGTACAACTCTAATCAAACTCAATAACTCATCATCTTACTTTATAAATGCATACTCAATGTCTAAAGGATGGTAAAGAGTTCTAAGCTAGGATTCATCTTTATGAGTCTCAAAGAGTTCTCTTTTACATTCTTCTTACATTTGTTTTGTATTCTTCAGAAATTTCTTGTAATTCATGAATCTATATTCTTCATACATTTGTTCTACATCATCTTTGTCTTTTATATTGTCCATAAGTTTCTTGTAAGTTGTCAATCCATGGTTAGCGTGTTGCCTCTTGCTACTCAAATAAAGAGAGATTAATTTTAATATTATTCATAATTTTATTATACACACTCCAGCGACTCATAAAGCACTAGGAAAATAATATTGGCAAAACATATAGGCAAAAAACAACCTGATTGAAAATATGGGCAAAAAATGGTATGCATTTTTTGTCATTTATAATGTTTCATATTATTTTCTAAAAAAATTTCATCAATAGTAAATGATGATGGTGAAAGATTTGTACAAAGTTTAAGGTTTGGTATAGAGAATAGGAAACAAACATAAAACAATGACTTACATGATCTAGACTAGGGTAATGTATATTTTTCCTTTCTTAGAACAGTTTTATTGGCATGCATTTCCTAGCCACTTAGCTTTACCTTAGTTTTAAAAAAAGTTAGATTCCCTAATATTGGCAACCTTAGCCAAGATTATGAGCACTTTCTCCTTTCTCTCTTTCTCTCTGACTCAATTTTGATCTTAATTGCACCAGAAGTTTGAAACAATATATTGCACACAGTTAATGTGAATTTGAATTTGGTTAGATTTTAGTTACAAGTGGTTTGTTATGTACCAGAGTTCGAATAAATGATTAAGTGCTATGCATTTGTTAATGAATTTTTAAATTATTTTATAGAAAATAATATGATTTCTTGAGTTTGATAAATTTTTTAGGTATTACATAGGTTTCTAATCCTTATAGATTTGAGGGTCTTTATGTGACTAAAGAGCCTCTTGGCAAATAAAATTTTTGTTTTTTAAAAATAAAAATGTGTAATTAATTTATAACAATTCAATTTATAATTATTATTTTTTACATGAAGTGAGAAATAAGTAAGTCTAATTATACATATAGTAGTGTATAATACAAAACTTACATCTTTGCTCAATACAATATGAAAATATGATAGTTGAATGTTACTATTATGAAAGATCTTTTGATCTTTCTTAATATATACATTGGAATTTATTAAGTATAAGTTGTTTATATAAATAAATAGTGAAATAAATTTATTAAGATTTTCTATGCAAGTTTATGCTTATATTTGATATCAACATAAATTTATTCCATGCATATTATTTTTCTAAATTATCAAGAACATTAACTACTTGTACTATTATATTTTAGGCCTATAAGCTTGTACAATACTATTTGCAAAGCCTTAAACATAGTTTTAAGCAATCCTATTAAATGATTTCTTTATACAATGAATAGCCTCCACCTAGAAAGGTTTTCTCTTGCGACAAAAAATCATTGATGCTTCTATCTCAATCCATAAGATTATCCAATCAATGGAAAAATGTAGAAGTCCTAGGGTGACCCTTGAATTGGATATTTATGAAGCCTATGATAGATTCAACTTGGACTTCCTTTATTCTTTTATGGTTAACATTGGGTTTAATAGTAGAACCATTCAATTAGTGTAAGTGATGATAGATATAGTGTACTTCATTTTAATTGTTAATGGCATTCCTTGGGGGTTCTTTTCCTCTACAAACAACATAAGACATGGGAACCCCCTCTCTAAGTCCTTGTCAAATTTTGGACCTATAAAATTTTATAGTACAGGTTTTACAAAGTCTTCTCCAAAGTTTTAACCAATTACATAAAACCCCTTCAATAAACTAACAAACCCATTTCAAAAAGTTTTTGTTTTCGGTCAAAAAATCCTTGATGCTACTATCTCAACCCATGAGGTTATCTAGTCTGTGAGAAATGTAGGAGTGCTAGGATGGCCCTCAAATTAGATATTTCTAAAGCCTATATCAAAATCAACTAGGATTTCCTTGTTACTATAATGGCTAAAATTGAGTTTATTAGAAGGAATGTTCAGTTAGGGAAAGTGATCATAGGTACAATGTAGCTCTATGTTATTGCAAAAAGGAAATTTTGTGAACCCTTCACCTCCTAATGTGGCTTATGAAAAGGGGACCCCTCTCCCCTTATCTCTGTATTATGGTGGTTGAGGTGCTGGGAAGAAAATTTATGTCTAAAATTTCAAAGGGAACTTTAGAGAGAATTAAAGAAGCCACCTCCCTCCCCCCTTGATGTCTTGTAGTTGTTTGTTGATTAAAATTTCCTCTTTGGAGTTTCCTTAGTTGTTGAATCTAGGAAATAAAAGGTTCTCTTATATTAGTATGCACATGTCACTATTAACAAATTAACTTTGTAGAAAACAACGTCTACTTCTTCAATACTATGGTTAATCTATAGGGTTGTGTTACTCATTTTTTGCATTATCAAGCTACAACCCTACTTCACACCTATATGGGTCTTCCCCTACTATTAATAAGGTCACTAATAAATTTTAGAATTCTAATCTCTAAAGGTTGCAAAAGAAGCTTGTGTGATGAAAAGGGAAAGTTACAACTAATGCAGTTAAACTTCATCTCCTTACTACCTCTCTCTTCAAGGTATCTAGGTCTACTTACTCTCCTTATTTAATATTTCTATTTCTATGGTGATGAACTTTGAAAGGATCCAAATAAATTTCTTGTGGAATAAGTTGGAGGAGAAAGCTAGGATCAACTTGTTTAATTGGGACACTATCTATAAACTTAGAGCCTTGGGTGGATTAGGTGTTAGAAAGGTGGCGGAACTAAATAAGTTCCTCCTCACTAAAATTGGTAGGGTCCTAGCTATAAATTCTATAGGTGAAATAAAATCATGAAGGAAAAATAATTTCATCATTCCTCTTTCGCTAATCTTCCTTTGAATAACTACCTCCATCTAGGATCCAAGATTCAGAATAATATGGTTAGAAATTGAACCTTCTTGCATTTGAACCTGAGGTGGTTGGTAGATACATGAGATAAAATCATATACTAGGAGGACTTGATTGGTTGGGTGAAAAGAATCTTATTTTAAGTTACATTTATGATGTTATGAAGGTACATTTTGGGCCTTTCATCAAGGACTATATTGCCCCCTCTATAATTGGAAACCCTAAGATGGGGTTCTAAAGATGACTCCTTAGGATTTTGAATTAGTTAAGGTACTCTAATAGTTGGTCAACTATATTAGACTCAATGTATTATTCACTCATGATATGATTGTTTATGATAAATTCCAATCAAGGGACTTCTCTATCCATTCTTCCTATCTCCTTTTGGTCTACTCTGAGATGACCACTCTCAACTAAAAATTTTCTAGATTTAGTAATTGTTAACTAAGATTGATTTTTTTGGTGGGATGGTATGGATGAGAAAATACTATCTGTTGATAATTTGAGAAGGTGGGGATTCTAGTTTCCTAGCATGTGTGTTCTATGAAAAAAGAAAAGTATAAAATCTACTACCTCTTAGTCCCATGTTCCTTTGTGTCAAAAATTTGGGTTAACTTAAGAAATTTCATCTCTCTTGGGTGTTTGGTGAGAGTGTTCATCAATTTGTGCTTGGGTGGTGGTTCCCGTCTACCCATCTATTAGAAAAAATATTATTAAAATTGGCTTCACATACATTGTCTAAAATAATTGGGAGGAAATGAACAATTAGATCTTAAGAGATACAAATAATTCAATAGACATAGTTGTCGCATGGTTGTTAAAATACTAGAGAAGAATGTTCTATTTGTAGTTGGAAGAAGCCCTTCAATCCCCCATCCTGAAGGGAGTGTAATGTGGATTTGGAATGGATACTTCATGATCTTTATAGAGATAACACTTAGTGGACCCCCCTCTCTCATAGTGCTTCAAACTCAATTTTGATGATGCAACCAAAGATGGTGTAGATTCTATAGGATGGATTGTCTATTATGGAAACTACAATTTTATCCTTTCTTTAAAAAAAAACTTGTGCTCCAATACTTGAAATATGAAAAAAGTCCTTGCCCTCTATTTGGGTCTCAAGTCAGTTAGAGTAATATCATTGTGGAGGGTGATTCCAAGAATGTGATTAATGTTTGCAATTGGCAGTCGATAATCACATGGTCTATTACAAGTGTTCTTATAGATGTTTGGTCTATCTTCTCTTAGTCATGAGGAAAATATGACTTAATGCACTTACAAAGAAGGTTTGAGGGTTGTTAAAAGGTTAGCATGGCTTATCCTATAGTTGGAAGGTGTTAGGTATTATAGATAGATGACTTCCCTTCTAGTAGAAATTTAAACTCCCATTAGAATGAAAAGTCATGAAATACATCTAATGATGATTAAAATACATCATTTCTATAGTTGGTTCTATAACATCATCATTTTTTTTGTAGGGTACACTGATAATTTTAATTTTAATTGATGGATCCTTGTCATTATTTTTTAGGGTTGGGTTTTTTGTGGTATAATTATCATTATGATTTGGTGAAGATTTGGAGAGATGCTATTAAGGGCAATTCATGATACTAGGATATATTTTCATAAGAAAGGCTCCTCACTTGTGGTTTTGTATCACATCCATGGGAATACATTTTTCTCCATTTTTGGTAGTTACATTGGTAAATTTTGACCCATTTTCGATGAAAATTGGTCAAAATTTTGACCCATGTTGGTTGAATTTGTGACCAAGTTTTGCATCGCTATTTATGTCATCAAAATTTTGACAAACCTGCCAATTGGTCAAAATTTCAATGAAGGATTTGGTTGAAATAGGCTACATTTGGTCTGAGCATTATTGGTGGCCATTGGTCAAAATTTTGACCAATATTAGTCAAAATAGCCACCAAATTGTGGTCAAAAGTTTAACCATTTTGGACTTTGACCAACCACCATGCCATACTCACGACCAAAGAATTGGTCAAAAATTTGACCAATATTTGTTGGAAATTTTGACCAATTTGATTTCTTTAAAAAAATTAGTGCAAGAAAAATGTCTAGTGTAATCACTAGCATGGTTAGTGTTTAGTTTGGATATTTATCTTCAAGTCTTTGGTGGGTCTAACCACCACCTTGAGATGAGATTTCAAAGACCTATATTGATGGCACTACAAGTCACTATAGATGGATGAGGTTCTAATATTGTCTACATATACAAGTCCAAATGTGATTGTACCTTGATCATTGTTTGTATATGGAGTTGGGGGTGGAGTTCTTAATCGAGGATGTGTGAGGTTAGGAGTTTTTAATGAGGGCAGTATTTAATAAGACAACCTTCCTTCTAAAGATATTTTAAAAGGCCTTAGAATTATTGACATATATTATCCATTGAATGGACCTAAAACTAGGGCTAAAAATGTTAATATATATTTTCAAACATTATACTGATAAGATAATTAATTTTAAATACTAATTATTTTATATAGACTTATAATTAATATTTATCAATAAAAAATATTATTTTCTGAGCCATCATATATCATGTTAGCATGAATGTCAATGGTATTCCTTTGGGGGATCTTAATAATTGGAGATTACATGTGTCAATATTGACATGTTGCATTCATAACTATATTTGTCATTGATGCTAATGTGGAAATTATTATATGGAGTCTGAGAGAGTAGCTGACAGAGATTGAGGTCATATAGAAAAAGGTTTTAATGTTGAATTGATGTAAAATTAGGGATATGAACTACATGTTGGAATTGAAATAGGTAAGATAAACTTCTAGGGGAGGTGGGGGGGTGAATCAGTAGTTTAAACTTCTACCCATAAAAACTTTCACCACACATCCATCTCACACATTTACTAAGTAAACTAAAATACCATGTAAAGCATGTACATCTAAAACATGTAAACAAGTAAACACATGTGACACCATAACTGATTACCTAAAAACCCTCTAATGAGAAGGTAAAATTGGGGTGGGGAGGACACCCACAAATCTTCACTACTGCAGTAATAAAGTGTATCTAATGAAGGTTACAATTTTTTGATCATGAGACATGATCTACCCTGTGAAAGGTCTACCCTATTAAAGGCTTACAAAGACTATTAGGCCTCACCCTACTAAAGAATTTCAACACCTTGTTAGAAGTGTGCCTTGTTAAAGGACTTTAATTCACAATTAAATAAGTATCCTATTAAAGGATTTAAATATAGCCTGTTAGGACTACTCTATTAAGAGATTTAACTGATTCACCTACTAGAATGACTCAACAATGATCCTATGGTTAGAACTTGATTTCCTCATGATAGGTCATGTCTAAATTGATGTATTCTTGATCCTTCTTGAACATATGTCTCTTTGTTGTCTGCTATCTTCTTTACTTTGTTCTCCTTTAACTGATTCTGCAATGTATTCTCAAATCATAACTCCTTAGCCACAATGAATGCTCTATTTGCATATGCAAAATTCTCTCTTCACTCCTTCATACACCTTCTTCACATCATAGATAGTTTAGGGTCTTTTTTCCTTAAGAAGACTTTGGTGACTTAGGGTTAGGTATGAATCAACGGCTATGATTCATCCATTTTGCCACTTAAACCTTCCCTTTTTTGGATTGGTTTCATGTAATGCATTGGGAATCCAAAATAAGATTCATCCTTATCTCCAAATATTGTAATTCAATATTTAAGTTAGTGCAAAAATGATTTATATAGTTATTTATGCAATTACAAACAACTATAACAAAACCATCTTACTCAGCATCTAATGTCTCTAATGCTTGGCATATACTATTTTCTATACTTTGATTTAGCATCTATATCACTTGACGTGCACTACTTACTCAGCTCATGAGTCACTCAACATACAGTGTTTACTCAACACTTGAGTGACTTAGCACATAAGTGGCTCGACACTCACTGTGGACTTGACATGCTCTATTATATACATATTATGCTTGGTATGTACTACTTATTTAGTAGGGATTAAGTAAATGACTAAAGTGTGTAGGCACTCATCAAAACTAACCTGAGATGAAAATCCTCCCCCTTTGACATGAGTGTCAAAAACACTTAGTCATGCATTAATATCCTTTTCCTTACGAGCATAACATATCTCTTATTCAGCTTATATACAAAGCTTCAAAACTTCAAAATTTGGTAACAACTTCTACCTCAAAATCTGATAACTCCCTCTAAGTTGATAGGTCTATTCTGTATTCAAAATTCTATATTCCTACTGAGTAAATGTGCCTCGACTAATACTATTTGTGCTTTCTTCCCCATAGCTTATTCTATCTTTTCTCTGTCCCTTCTCTTACTCTCTACTCTATATCTTCCTCTTTTTATTTCTCACCCTTTGGTCATCTCCCCCTATTTATTTATCCCCACTTTTGAAACTTATGTCAAATGGGCTATGCATTAACACTGTGTTTGTCCAAAAAGGATTTATGGACATCTAGGATAATTTTGAGAGCTACATCCAAATTTTCACATGCTACATCCAAAGACTTGATTTGGATAGCTAGCTCAGTAGCAAGGTGGACTAGGACATCTAATGTTAAAATATTTGGCTCTTTCTTCATAAGTGTTTCAGCATAGCCTATTTCCTTGTGCAAAATTTTCATCTAGGGGGTCAATGTTGTTTGGATGCTAATCAATTTATCCTTTATATTGGATTCATCTATTGACAATGCAACTAACTAACTCTGGGTTTGTAACAAGGTTTTGAAGTGCTTCTCACTTTGAGCTAGTGTCATAGTCACACTAGTAAACTTGTTTATGAATTTTGGTCAAAATTTCAACCTAGGTTGGTCAAAATTTTGCCCAAGCAATTTGTGGTAATTTTTCTCATCAAAATTTTGACCAACTTGCAAGTTGGTCAAAATTTTGATGAATACATTCATCAAAATTTTTTTGTCTCTACTAACTCTGATTTTCCATTTAAGGTCAAAATTTTGACCAAATATTGGTCAAAAAATGTCAAGAAATGGTCAAAATTTTGACCAATTCTCGGTAGAAAACTTTCAAGAATTGGTCAAAATTTCCACCAATGTTTGGTCGAAAGCTTTCAAGAACTTGTCAAAATTTCGACCAATTCTTGGTAGAAAACTTTTAAGAATTGGTCAAAATCTCCACCAATGTTTAGTCAAAAACTTTCAAGAATTAGTGGAAATTTTGACCAAACTATGAGGTTTTAAAAAAATATAGCGTGGGTGAATCCCCCAACAAATTCCTACCCATGGACTCTCTCTTAGATCATCTTCTTGGACCAGTGCAATTTTGTAAGAGGTTTGGTAGCAATTGCCATTGTATAGCACATTTGTTCAACAATTTTGAAGTTGATCTAGTGGTGAGCCCTCATCTAGCATTAGATGGCTACTTGACAGTCTAGTAATTTTTTATGAACCTATCATGGCTAATAAGAGATTTGATAATGAAAGCTCCCAACAATCCTCCAATAGAATCAATGTTGGTGTTCAAGAAAGACACATTTTTCGGATTTCAAATATTGGCATTAGCATCCTTTCTATTAGAGGGTTGTGAAGCATCTCAATTTCTATGTAAGGGCTATCGAAAGTCATCTCTATGCAACTTCATTAGCACAATTTGTGTAATGGTTCGATATTAGTTGTAGTTGTGGTTGCCTCAATTTGAAGGGTGAGCCATCATCTAGTAGTTGTGCTACTTATCACAAGTGATGAGGGAGCCATTTCCAAGAATGAGAAAAGGATAAATATAGTACCAGATTCTAAAAGAAATCAATGAAATATCATTCTCATGTAGGATGCCCATAGCTGAGAGGGTCAACGTACACAATCTTAAGAGAAAGGAAAAATTATACCCACTAGAACCTTTTTCAAGGTGTTTGGACAACCATAATAGAATGATTGAGCCCAACATTTTACAAGGGTAGTAGAAGCCAACCCAAAAATATATTCCTCAATATAGTAAGCTTATAAGCATGCTCAAATAGGAATTGATAGAATATTAGTAATCCATTCACATTCAACTTGAGATAAAATGGTTAAGCAAAGTGACAAGACAAGCATTTTTACTATAAGACATGGAAATACTAATAGTATATGCCAAAATTGAAATATGTTGATTTTTCTCATAGTAAAATATAGATGACTCAAGTCTTTGAAATTTAACCAAAAATAAAATACATAAACAAGTATGATCAAGGGAATCATATAACATAGTTAAGAAATTGAACACTACACACTAAAATCTAGAATTTGTTGCAGAATTTTATAGATTCTAAAGACAAAGGATACAAGCCAACTCAAACAAAATATTTTGTTTCATTTATTTTGTTTCTATTAGAACACATAAATATCATCTACAGTATCTCAAATATCACATAGTTGATTAAAAGAGAAATTGTAAACTCATGCAACTTCTTTTTGTGCCCTCTTGATTCCAATAGGAAATGCCTTAGCATAAAAAAAAAGCCTGGAACAATGGCATTGATACTTAAAATGCGAAAGGAAATACAACAATGTTAAGTCATGTTATTCAAGCTACAAGTTTAAATAGGAAAAAGTAAATGTAGACAGATGTTGCTATATTGTATTACCTTCCTCCATAAATAAAGAAACCAATTGTAGCAAACAATGACACAACTACAAGCATCATGTGTATCTAAGTTAGAAAAACCCCTTCTATAATATAGGATTCTCTGTAGTGATTTCAAATGCAATTTAATACTTTCAACAATAATAGAGATAGAATTTAGCATGTATCATGAATAATTATCACTTGCTTTTAATGTAATAGAATGCTAAACATTTCATTGCAAAGTAAAATAAATTAACTTGCAAAGAAAAGCGTTCTAATTACCTCATAAATGTTTTTATCAGCTATCCCTATGTATATCCAAATGCAAACCTAATGTGAAAAAGAAGATGCATCAAATGTTGCAGCTAAGAAATAAACATTTTGATAAACAATTTTGTAAATAGTCATCATATTGTTCAAACTTTTTTTATACATTGTAAGAGTGCCTCTTGAATAGGAAAAAATGAAATTAAGTAGATACCTGTACAAAATAGACAATACCATTGACTATTGAATAGGTAGGCTAAAGCATATCAGTAGAAAAGCTTCTTGCCTATAATAGAACATTAAATTCCAAGGCCATTGCATTCAGTAGTTAAGATTCAATAGGACATTAAATATACATAATTACTACAATAAAAACATAATTTTATTGCATACTTGATAATATATCTTTGCCTAGAACAAAACAAGCAATGTGTATGTAGAAAAAAAAAGACTTGGAACATCTAACAGTGTTTCTATTAAAACCTACAATCATTTAGAAGCAAACAAGATTCATGAAAGTGTGTTAGAAAGAAATGAGTGTAAACAAGAACAATAATGTAGAATTAATATTTAAATTTTCTATTAGAATGCTTAGTAATTCATCTAGTTTGTCAATCGCTTTAAAACAGATACTTTATCTCTTAGTCCTATTCTTTGACCCAATAGCTGGAAATACCAATCCTCCTTTTTGTAAACCTCTTTCACTCTATCTTAGGAAATACAAATCTTCCTTTTTATGGAGTCTTAGGTGTTTTTTTGGAAGTGCTCTTTGAAGGAATTCTAGCTCCTATAGACTCAGTAGTAGCCATTTAATTAAAATAATAAATAAATAAATATTGTGGGTAGAAACACGAAACATTGTGGTATGTTGTGTAATTTAAATTTATTAGAGGAATTGGTGAAACATTGTGTGTAGAGAAAATGGATCACAGAGATTGGAATGACCCACATTTTTGTTGTCCCTTTCAATTGCTATGCTTTCCCAGGGCCTCTCAACCATTCCATCCTTAATGGTCCTTATCATCATAGCTTCCTTCTAAACATAACCTTGAAGTGACCACCATCTTCATGGAGTATGGTGTCACTATTTTCTACCAAGATACCAAGATGTCACCAACATACTAAAATCATAGTTTTTATTGTATATATTAAAAACACCAAATAAGTTACACATCTTATATTGAAACTCATATGAAGAAAAACTGTAACTAGCTCGACCTTCATTTGTTGCCTTTAGCTCCAACTTCTATAATGGACTAAAATTTTAATAGTCAACATGTTAGTTCATTATTTCCCAAAAGACAGAATATTAAATGTGACTAAATAGTAGCCAAGCAATAATTTAATCATAAAATGAAGCCATGAAAGAGTTATGTACTTGTTGTTTGGATCATAGTAGAAAAAAGTTCATGATGCCCAATATAATATAAAAAGTACACCATAAATTGTTACATACTTGTGGTTTAGATCATAGTACCTACTATTTGGATCAACAACCCTTGAGAGAGATTGATAGGTGAGTGGATATGCACAAAACATTAGAGACCATTTTGTTAGATTTTGATAGAATATGTTGAAGACAAAATTTTAAAGATACTTTTGGGTATCATTTAAGAGTTATGTACCTATTGTTTTGATCATAGTACCTTCTATTTGGATCAACAACCCTTGAGAGAGATTGATAGGTGAGTGGATATGCACAATATATTAGACACCATTTTATTAAATTTTGATAGAATGTGTTCAAGATGAAATTTTAAAGATAATTTTGGGCATCATTATGGGTCATACCTACCAAAGAGTTACATTCTTGCTATTACGTACCTACTACTTGGATCATAGTACCTATTGTTTAGATCAACAACCCTTGAGAGAGATTGATAGGTGAGTGGATATGCACAAAATATTAGAGACCATTTTGTTAAATTTTGATAGAATGTGTTGAAGATGAAATTTTATAGATACTTTTAGGTATCATTTAAGAGTTATGTACCTACTATTTGGATCATAGTACGTGCTACTTGGATCAACAACCCTTGAGAGAGATTGATAGGTGAGTGGATATGGACAATATATTAGAGACCATTTTGTTAAACTTTGATAGAGTGCGTTGAAGATGAAATTTTAAAGATACTTTTTGGTATCATTTTGTAGCTTTTGAAGGCTAGAGACTTAAGGAAATCCTATACATGCCTTACCATTCAAGAACTAAGTTTTGTATTTCTTGAACTATATATTTTTTCTCACTAGAATGTGCAATGCCATCAATACAATATACTACATGTGATGCAGAGTGTCTACCAAAACCGTTCAATCTTTTAGGATCTATTTGATCCAAGTTTCATTTCATCATGTTGAGAATACATTAGAGGCATCTTCCATCAACAATAAATCCACTTCCTAATCATATTTTTCAAGGATTAAATAATCAAACAATAATTAATAACATCTATCAAGGTAATGCCATACCACTAACAATCTTCCTCCAACCTTACCATTCAGTGTTCATTCATTAGATCTTCAATTAACCTCCATTCAATAAATATGATATACCTATACAAACACATATTATTAGCAACAATCAAACTTTTATCATCATCCTTAGTCTTTTCACATTGTCCTACACACAACATAAATAAATTTGCATTATCCATACCCCATCCTTATCCTGTAATGCAAATACACATAGTAATCCTTTGTTTATCAACATCCATTTTACATTTCTCTTCTACCAAGCCTTCTATGTTGCTCACATCAAAAAGGACTCATTTACCACCCATATCAATATCTTCAAATAATCATTAGTCCCATCTAAAAATATTCACCAAAATCATGATAGTAGAGTTCTTAGATATTCTTCAATCATAAGACACATGCATAATAGAATCTTACAACAATGATAGCCAAGAAGAAACCAATTTTGGTTTTGATACTATAATTGATGAAGTCCTCAATCATTTATATTATGGAAAGATCTTGTGTAATATCCTATATGAGGAGTATTCATCTCCTTTGTTTATTATTGAATGTCTCAATCAATTAGCATTTGAATACAAACAATACAGTCATACTTTGGTTTTTCATATGTTTAGGTAAGGAGGCAGTTTCAACTTGTGTATTAAGGATTACAAGCACCAAAATCTTTTCTTCTTCTAGGTAATACAATTGAGTCACTACTATTTGATGTTTAGTGCATAAAGTTGGATGAGATCTCTTTAGTTGTATAAATGGGATGCTCATTATCATATAGAACTAACTATAGGAGCAAGATCCTTATGGAAGGATGGACTATCCCTAAGTAGTATATAGTCATCCAACTCTATAATTCCATATTTTCTATATGTTTTATTGTTGTTTGAAGATGATTGTCTTGTAGTAGGATCATTTTGTTATCAACCTTTACCTTAATACTTGTTGTTCTAATCTTTTTTGGACTGAATTGCTGGACAACTTGTAGCCTTATTCGTTTTCTTTTTCTACAAATGTAGATGACCATGATACCTTGAGATAGTTTATTATTTCTAGAAATTTAACCCCTTTTATAAGCATAGAAAATTAAATTTCACTAAGCAATCAACTATAACTCCCTATCTCAATCCTTTGAGTGAGTAAGAAGTCCATTTGCAATTTAACCTATTTTTATCATTTATGGATTAACTTCATATTATGAAGCCACTTTGTGATTTCTTTATTATGTATGGTATCTATGTAGATTTCTTAATAAATAAAGCTATTCCTAATTTTATTGTTTTTTCTTCTATGGTTTACTTTTGGTTTTTGGAGTTTATCCCTCAAAGCCATTATTGCAAGATGATCATTATAGTGTGCAAGGTACATCTTCTTTTATGGAACATCAATATCTTCCTACCTGTGGACTCCCTCTTAGATCATCTTCTTGGACCAACACAATTTTGGAAGAGGCTTGGGAACGGTTTCCATTCTATAGTGTGTATATTCAGTGATTTTGAAGTTGATGTAATGGTGAGACCTCATCTAATAGTATTTCATAGAAATAAGACAATGTTAACATAAACCCAACAAAACGTACAATTATTATATTTTCACCAATTTTTTGGAGCATTCATAAAACACTAAATAGCCCGTGATAACTCCTATTTAGTATTTTAAAGAATTATGTTTCCCATTTTAGAAAAAAAATTTGGCACTAAAGGCAACAACTAAAACAAGCTTTGCATACACTTCTTTATAAAGTGTGTATGAATCTCCAATAATGGAAGTTTAAGATTTGTTAAAAATTAAGGTTCTTCTAGAAAGTTATTTTGAAAGAACTTTTTAATCTACTATCAATCTTTGCATTGTGGTCTAGGACTTCCAAAATTAACTCCCTACTGAAAGTCCATAAGGCCACTGAAAAACTTCTGTAGTCTAGTCTGGGAGAAAATTCTTATCATGTATACCATATGTAGTAACAAGACACATCACACAGAATATTCAAGCAATTTTAACCTTGAGATCTTAGAAAGTTCATTAAGGAAGTTCAACAAATGAGAAATGTGATCTGTATGCACAAATGAAAAATGAGCACATTCTTCTTCCACTTCTGATGTGTGCAATGACTGCTTGTGAGGAACAAGGGATAAGTGGCTGGAAGAAATCTAATACTTGTATTACATGAGACACCTAATAAGATCAGCCCTATCTTGTGATGGTAGCCGAGGAGCTTTTTCCAAACATCTTAGGACTGACACAATTGTATTAACAGGTTTAATACAACTAGCTTTCCAACACACCAAAATTAACACAACAATCAAAAGAAAATAAAAATATATCAGCACTTAACTAATTATTTGTACTATTTAGGAAATTAAACTCATCCCTAGCTATCTTGTGACGATATAATGATCAAACTCCAAAAAATTCAAAAGAAGATGGGCATGGAAAACATTAGGAAAATATAACCAAACTTTTAATTCTAAGACAATTAATAAGAAAACAAATTTCCACTATTTTGATTGTACAATCTACAATAAAGTTGATACCAATTATCAGTAACAACATATTCAATCACTGATAGTATATACAACTTTAAGCATATATAAAACACACATGGAATACATTTTCACTTTCATTCACAACACATTCACAAAGAATTACATTCTAAACCAACAAAAGAACAATTTAATGTTACCTCCAACATAATAGTTTCTTCTAGGGTCTCCATAGAAACCGGTACATAGTTGTGAAGCTTAATTTCTTGTAACAATCTATGGACATTAAAATGAACCACACCATTAAGATATTTATATAGAACATTTTAATAACATAAAAACAAAAACATGACAATTCTTTTGCAAAATACAAGTACACTAAACTTCATTAATCTACCCATGCATATGAAGAATGAAATTATCATGGTTCCATGCCAAAACGAGAAGTTCCCAAGACAACATATTGTAGGAATTTTAATAGAAAACTGGCAATCATAAATACCAGAACCTGGGAATATAAATAGATATTTGATCTTCAGCCTCACAAAATATTAAATTTTAGAAGTGCAAACTATGCCATGAGATACCTTACAAGTTACAAAGACTAGAAAAAATACAAGACGTCTAGTATTGGATTTCAATGACAATTGAACACAGATTTCCCAACTCACTTAAAGATAGTTCACTTAAAGCTAAAGTTATTGTTGTAAGATTTTGCTAACTTGGAACTCTTAAAACAACTCAGTTTTCTCTCTTCATTCTAAATGGTGGAATCAAATATCACCAAATAAATTCCATAATAACATTCAATATACAATGGAGTTAATGTAGTAGAGCTAGTCCATTTCAGACAAAAGATATTGACAAGCCCTAGGTCCTTTCATTAGATAAGCATACCATCTCCAATAAGGATTTTCCAAATTTTTACCAGATTATCATGTACAAGGAATATAGGACCAATTTGTTGATAGCCTAAATGTCTTTTGACAACAAATATATTGTTAAGTGCCACTAAGAATGGAAATACTAATAGACATGAGACAAGTTTGCAAGTCAATCTTCAACATTGAAATGCCAATTCCTTATCTATTTATCTTTCACCTACATGAAAAGCAAGGGGTAAAAAATATCAAATGAATAACTGAAAAAGAAGTGACTCATGCTAAATACGTAACCTTTTATAATCCATAGCAAGGATTTGTAACTCATAGATGGTCAACATAAATGATAAAATGCCAAACATAAAATTCATTAGACAAATTTCTCCACGAGAAACAACCCTAGGGGGTTTGTGAAGAAAATGAATTTAATTTTTTTTTAGAATTTGATCCAACATGAGAAAGGAAAAATTTGATAGTGCTTGGGACTAGATCACTTGTTTTCTAATTTGTTTCTTGTAAAGAGCTAGGATTTTGTGCCTTGATGTAACCTTTTAATAGGTCCATCAAAACATCAATAAAAAGAATGATCAGATGCCTTTCAAATATGTTTGTAACTAGACCATAAACTCTTTGGACTCCATGAGATAATCCTTAATTGACCCACTCTTCTTGACTTGGGTTAATACTTTAATGTGTACTTCTATATCTTTGTTATCAAAATTTCCTATCAATATTTTAGTGAATTCTATATAGGATATAATCATACATGGGCTAAGCCATCCAAATGGAGTGCTGCAATATTGTACGGCCTTCTGGTGCAGGCGCACCTAGGTAGGCTAAGTGTGAAACCTAGGTATATCCTAATTTTTTACTTGTAGTGATGCTAGCCACATTACAAGTTTAATAATAGGATAAATTTGGTCCTAAGGTGAGGTTAGATAGGTTAGAAGAGCCCCACAATGCAATATTGCTCCTAATTACTCAAAATTGCTCATTTGGCTCAATAGAGAATTTTTGGGTATTGAGGGTGAAATAAGGAAAGAAAGTATTTTAGGGTCCTTATTAGGTTTTTTCAATCCATATTAAGCTTTTTGGAAAGTTTGGTAGCAAGTAGAGCAAGTTTGGGCAGAAATTGCAAAAATTGCTCATTTCTTGCAAAGTTGTCATTGGCAACATTTGCAACTTTTATGCAAAAAGAGAAACTTCTTTGTGGGAGACCTTTAATAACTTAACATAGTTGTAAAAATACATTCCAAGCCTATATAAGGTCAAACTCAACCTTTTCAAAAGATTGGGAGAAGGAGAAATGATAGTTTACGGATTGTAAACAACATTTTTATTTATTACAACCGTTTCTTTCCTTGGGTATTTTTCATGCATTACACGGATCAGAATTAGGTTTTTCTAAGTTGGAAGTGTTATTGGTGGTTTTATTTTATTTATTTTAGCTTTTTTTTTTTTTATAGAGAGTTTTTTGTGTTCAAATAAATTATTTTGTAAGTTAGCAAGTTGTTGTTCTGAACTGGGAAGCCAACAAAAAATGGAGTCTTAGGGCCATTTAACATTATAAAAAATGTATGGCCTCTTGGGATATTGAACTAGAATCCTTTTACATTATGTAAATAAAAGGAGAGCTCATGGGAAGCATGGAAAGCACTTTTAAAGTGATGCTCTAGGCAAGCCAAATGCAACATGGCTAGGAATTACAATTGGAAAAATGAGCTATGGAGGGGATTGAGCATGCAAATAGCTTAATCTAGCCACACAGTGAGTAAGGAGAAGGTGAAAAATTTCTTTAGTCCAAGGAGAAGTCTTGGAACATTTTCCAAGGTGGTTTTCCATCACACGAGCCATAAAGCACTTGAAACCCTTATTTTTGGCCTAAAATCATACTTTGGTTGTACAAATAGTTTGGGGGTTGAAAAATCATGGAATCTTGAATCACTCCTAAAAGGGTATCCATAAATGTAATTTTTTTGTAGGTTTTTAAAGAAGTTTTCCAAGAAATCTTGTTGCCAACTATTGAGGAGGGCTAATTCCTAGTAGCCTTTTGGAGCAATTTGGTACATTTTCCCTACTAAATTGAATGCACCTATGAAATCAAGATTGTTTAGGGTCATGGATGTTAGAAGGAGTCTATGAAAGCCCTACATGAAGAACTAGCACCCTTGGGCTATAGACGGACTTGACGGTTAATAGTGGACTAGAGCCGGCTAGTAAGAAATTTGATTTTATTTTGTTGGTGTGCCCCAAATTGAAGGATTATGATCTCTTGAGCAAGGTTCTAATAAGCATAGTGTGAGAAGAAGCCCTAGTGGGTCTAGTGAATGACCTAAGGTAGCCCTAAGAGAGCTTGGTGTTTGGAAGCAAGGTTCGGGTCTTACATTACCTCCTCTTCCATCATAGGGTTTACCTAAATGTAGGTGTTTATTATTGCACCCATGCCCTCATCCTGGTCCTTTTTGACCCATGAAAATATCGAATGCTCAGCTTGCTAACTTTCTTCTAAATTCTGAATATGCATCTTTGCATCCATTATGAGGTAAATGCTTCATCCTTAGTTCTCACATTCTTTTAAGGATATTTCATATCAATGCTATCTTGTTTGAATTGATATTGTAAATCTCCCAATTTTGGTTATGCTTCTTATTGCTCATTTTAAGAAGTTAACGTTGGGATTTAAGGCCTTGAACTTAATATGGTTTCTTTCTCTTTAGAATCTCATTTCTTAGTTACTCATATTGTCTATTTTTTCCTTTGTTACTTTTGCTAGAGGCATTTATCATGGTGTGAGTTAATATATCTAACAATTGTGCCAACTTGTGTTAAGTGTCTTCTTGCTCTACAAATAATTGATCCACCATTGCCTTAAGATCTCCTACTCGACACATATTTTTCTTGTCCTAGGAGCTTTTTCCTAATATTTTGTACAAGTTTTAAGTTCTTTCAACATCAGAGGATGGCAAGAATCTAAGATCTAATACCACTTGTAATGTCCCTTTTTGTTAAAACTAAGGAAAAAGGGACAATTGAATTATTAACTTCAATTGCAAGAGACTTCTTTCGATGAAGTCTCTAGATATAGTATATACTTAAACTAATGATAGTTGATACTTCTCAATATAAGAATGAAAGATTCAATACATAATTGATATCATTTATATTATATGACTAATATCAATATCACTACTATGTTAGACTAAGATATATGTAGATGATTTCAATCTATATATCTGCACCTACTGGAATGAAATCAATGTGAAGATTATTAATGTTGTCTCTAATATGTCCAATGGTAATTATGAAAGGATGAGATCTTAATGATTAAAGAACCTAACACACAATGATGGATTTGGTTTCCTAGGCCTCAAACCACTTATACTCAAGGGATTCTAAGACTTTATTTCAATTCCCATGCTTCTAATACACAAAGTTCTTCCAAACTATTCCAAAGGCCTAATAGGTTGTCCAATAACCCTGCAACAGACTTAGGATGGTAATAACTTTTTCCTCCCACAAAAAACCTTGACAAGATGATAGCATTTCTGGACAACCTTCAGAATTCTATGACATATCAAAAAATTTCATATTCTTGTTTTGGATTAATACACCTAACCATGAATGACCCTCTATTTTCAATGCACAAAAATGAGAAAATTTTCAAAGGAATTATCAACCAAAAACCTCCTATCAATCCCAACTCCAATATATTGTCTTCTTATGTCTTCAATTGCTTAATTCCAAAAGGAATTGACCTCCAATGTTCTGTAACCTAGAAAACCCCAAATTGTGCCCTCAAATCCTTGTAATCTAGGGCTTCCTCGGTCTTCTAGTCCTCCACACTTCTTATCCAAATTGATGATAGATTCACCATCAAATGAACATTTTACAATGTTCCCAATCAAAAAATAGGTCCCTTGTTTGAGTTGAATTTCGATTGCTATACTTGAGCATCCAATTTCAATGCTTTCCTCACTGTTCTTGAATTGTGATCACTTAAATTGCACTTGGATCAGCATATGCATGGTTAGAAATCTATAACACATGTCAAATTAATTCATTCCATGAATATTAGGCCTTCATATTTATGGAATGTTCCCCATTATCCTAAAAACTCTATTGTGGTAACAAAATATTTAATAGAAAGCCATTGGTCTACAGCTAGTCCAATAGTAAGTTTGATCCCAATAGAAACTCATCAAATAGCAAAATGATTGGTAAAAAAAGCTCTATCACTACATATCTAAATTAACCAATTCAAATTTAGATTCTAGAAATGAATACAGTTGCAAAAAACATGGAAAATTTTATTATTCAAATTTTTGCCAACTTATACAATAGTTCTCTACTATCCCCCATAACAAAGACTTCATCAGATTATATAACTTCTTCAAAATAACCATTCCAACTGGTCTGCCTCACAATAGGTGTATAATAATCATGCTCTAGGCCATGCTTAGGAATAATGTATTCGATCTAAGGACTATTTTTCCCACTATGAGGTGCATTTAATATTATCAACCTAGGGACATATACTTGAAATGGTTGGCACATTATGTGCACTAGGTTTGTTAATGAGTCATTATATTTATGCTACAGGAAAGTAAAATACAAGGAAAGGAACCTACACTATTGCTGTAGGAAACTAACATGTTTAACTCTTTATTGAAATTAATTTTGGAAATGAAATGAAATTGTAACATATATTCCAACTCAGTTCATCTACTATAACTGTTCTTGTAGATGTTGCAGGAACATTCACTAAGTATGATGCTATAGGAAGGAACTTACAACTTATACTTGCAATACTAGAAATGCTTGGAAATAAATCTATACTATTCTAATCTAATCCACCTCCCAAGAAGGCCCCCTTGGTTGGCTTCTACTAATCCACTAATACAAGATAGAAGCCAAAAACTATTTCATTATATTTCAAAAATTCGTTACATGGGAACAATACATAGAATTGTAAAAAAAACTCACTGCAAAAGTTAATAGTTCATTTTCATAAAACTTTCTTCTTCTAACTAAAATAACACACTTGGTCTGATCCCTATATATAGAAGATCGACACTTATTCTGAAATAGAAAAGGAAACAACCTAGCTATAAATTTATAGGAGAGAAAGAAGGAACATAATAGCTCAAGGCAAGAAGAAAAGATAATAGCTCAAGGAAAGAATAATAAAATATAAACAACTTCTTGACATAATAATAATGCAAAGAATGTAGTAAGTCTTCATAGCTCCTCCATACTTCCAACCATGTCCTTTGGTACCGTTATGATTTTTCTCTACCCTGGCTAAACCTCAATGTTCTTTTCTCCTTGAATGCTTTTGGTTGTCTTCAACATTCATCTTTGAATTCTTCTAATCATATTCATCTTCATTGCTAATAGGTTAGTTATAATGCAAGGATATTTGTAAATAAGCGTTATCAAATTAAATTCAAATATAAGAACACATATTTTGATAATTATATGAAATACTACATCATATATATAATATTTGCAAAAGATGACATGCTATCTATCCATAGGTTAATCATTGGTTTAAGTAAACATAAGTTCACAAATGTCTTGATGAAAATGAAATGGAGTATTAACAAAGTGTTTAAAACTATCATAAAATAGAGGCAATAATTAGCCTCATTATCTGCCCCCTAGTAAATTGATGCTTGTCCTCAAGCATGGAATTTGCTAGTCAGTGACCTAAATTCCCCCACTTCTATCCTTCCTTTCTTGCTGCTCTTGAAGGTATAATAGAATCATTGTGTTCTTTCCCAAATCTCCCTTCTATTGTCCTCATATAGGTTGTCAAGTCTACCAGCATTAATATCATACAAAGGCCACATGAGCATTAGAGGTTGCATAGTGAGTGGGCACCACAGTTCTAGTCTAGCCTATTTCCCTAACTCTAGATACTTCGAAGCTTGATGAAGGGCAACCTCCAAGTTGATGGGACTATGTGGCTCTGACCTTTTAAGTGACTCGGGTAATCTGACCCATCTACTTCTAGCACCAACCATAGCTCTCTAGAAGGAAAAGTAGGGTAGGTTCTAATAATTAGCATGGGCCCTAGTTTTGGCAGCAGAGATTCTATCCCTTACTCCCTTGTTCTTATCCCCATAAGTTAATTTGAACCAGTCCCTAAGAACTTCTTCTAGTTTACTACTCTAAACTCTTAATGGCAAGGGATCTGTTCTTTCCTTTTCTCTGTAATTATTCAGTTGCCTATCATAATTTGGTTTATTAGACATCCAGGACATCAAAGCTCTTAAATGTATATCCCCTATATAGAGTATAGGATTCCTTTGGGTTTTTGAAGGGATAACAAAATTATGCACATATAATTCACAGAGCAATTTATGTTACTAGGATGGTAGAGTCTGATATAAACCATAAAATTCCTAGGCCGATTTAAATTTTTCATTTATATTCTTAAGGGTTACCATAAGTTGGAATAAAATAAATTGTTCCTATAAATAGAGAGCATAAATCTATGGTAGTGGTCTATAGGCAAGTTCTTGATCAACCAATTTGAGGGCATAATCCATCTTTTGTTTTTTATTTGCTAATTGCTCCTTCAAATCTATAATTTCTTCACTTTGGGATACTATGACTTTCCTTATCTTTTTCCTCTCCTCTTCCCTTAAGGCCTCAACAAACATATGTTGTCCAAACAATTGGAAAAGGAGTTTCTACAAGGTAATCGAACCACTATCTTCTTCATGGTTTCTTTTTCTCTTTCTCTATTCACTCCATAAATGTTCTACAAAATCAATAAGCCATGTTGATTTATAGGGAACTAGGGTAGTGTTTGGATAAACTTGCTCAGGAATTGTTCCATCTTTACTACTTGAAGTATCTGGTTGGCTTGTTGAGGTATCATTTGAATTTTCATTGACTTCAACCCTACATTCCTCATTAGGGTTTTCATGAATATTTATAGTTTCAAGATGAGGAGGAGAGTGATCAAGAACAATTTGTATGGAGGATTCTTTAGTAGAAAGCTTGGATGAGGGGGATTCTTTATAAATTTGTCCTCTCATTCTAGGACTTCTTCTTACAAGGGTTTCTTCTAGGATCATGGCCTTCTACCTACCTCTTCCTTTTGGTGTCTCTACTACTAGAGTCACTACTTCAGGACCCTTCTTAGTTCTCTTTTGCCTCATGACTATAGGGTTTGGAACTTATTTTACCAGAACAGAGATTTCTTCTTGCAATTTTCATTTTCTCTTAGCTCAGCTGGAGGTAGGTTTCTAGGTTTCTTAAATAAGTAAAGGCACAGTCTCTTACACATTTTCTTGTACATTGCCTTGCACATTTTTGGCTTTAGCCTCTTGAGTGCTTTGTTCTATAGGTTCATTAGTGGGGACTACATTCTCCTCATTGGGTTGTTCATGAAGAGCAACCTAGGGTTGCAAGGTTTTAGCTTGGACAAATTCCACCCATGACATGGGAGAAAAAACCATAAGTGATCTTTCTATGAGTAATTTAATTAGGGCATGATGGGTGATAGAATTGTCCTTTGCCTTTTGGGTATCTTTAGCACTAATACATAGCATATTGTACAAGAAATTGTGAACATTTACTGAATGATTATGCATTATACAACTAAGCAATTTAAAATTATGTGCATGTAAATATGAAAATCTTCCTTCACATGTGAGGTACCTGATAATGTGCATGGCCAACTTGTTGTATTGTGGTAGAAGAGATGTTGTTTTGCAACCTTGCTTGGTGATATCCATTTGAGGATCAGTTGGTATGACAAACTAAGCCCTAGTTGATATTGCATCATGTGTATTGGGATAATATTCTCCTATTGCTTGTAACCCAGTTACTTTTTCTATACACTCTTCTATAGCAACTACCGTTAAACCCATACATAAAATTCTCCTTCATCAAACATCCTTGTGAATTTTGTGGCTGCTTCTTCATCAAATGTAGTAAAACCTAAGAAATACCCTAACCAGCCACACACATTAAATCTCCTTACTGCCTCTACATTTGAGAGCAAAATGGTATGCTCCACTAGTTCTTGTCACTACAATTGTCCACCCATTTCTACTTAATGCTTTTGTTGTCTACACTTCTTGCACTATTTCCTATTTACAAATTTAGGCTTCTTCTATTCTTTTATAGACCCATTTTCACATTCCATTTGATAGGTAATTAATGTCATAATGATTTGTTATGAGCAATAATATGGCTTTAGTGAGACTAATTGATGGATTTGTGTGACAATTGTCCAAAAATGGGATTTAGATCGCTTAAAATTTAAACACAAGTCACATCATAGCCTGACAAGAAAATATTCAAAAATAAGGGGTATGACACTTAGACACTTGTGTACTTATGACAGTTGAATTCCATCAATAAAGGAAATATGAAGATTTGGGAAAATCTTTATGAATAAATAAGAATTTCATTAGGTTTTAGTAACCTTCCCTACCTCCTACAACAATGACAACATCTGTTAGAAAACTTGTGGTGTTTATTGAAAGCATTAGAAAATGATGACATGGAAGGTGGGTTGGTGGAAGGTAAAGAAATGAGATGAGATGAAAAAGTGAATGGAGAAATTTAGAACTTTATTTGGGCATAAAGTTTTTATTATGAGCATGCACAAAGAAATTAGTGTTGAAGAGTGGCATACAAAAGGTTAAAACCTTTGGCTACAAGAAGAGTTACCTAGTTTGTATTTGAATTTGGCCACAAAAGCTGTTGCAGGAAGTCCTCTTTTGTTTGGGGCCATCTATATAACTTGAGTCTATGACCATTGACTAATAATTTAAAAGGCACTTGATCAAGGGTAGTTAATTGGATAGCTACATTGTCAAAGACATGATTAATTTCATATGGACCTAGCCATCTTGTCTATAGCTTGCCTGACATATCTTTAAATCTAGAATCATATAGTAGTGCCCAATCACCAACTTGAAATTATTTATTGATAATGTGAGAGTCATGCCATTGTGTTCTTTGTTTCTATATAATTCTAGTATGTTCCAAAGAAACTTTACACATTTTATCCAAAGAGTTAAGAAGTAGAAGATGTTCTCTTTGTGCTATAGGAAGTTTAATTCTAACTCTAGTATAGTTCTTAAAGTTTTATGTTCAAATTCAATGGGGAGTATTGCTACTTTCCCATATAGGAGCTCAAATGGTGTGAATCCTATAGTAGTCCTCCATGTTGTTCTTTAGGCCCAAATAGCTTCTTGTAATCTGTTGGTCCAATCCCTATGGTGTAAATGAACTATTTTTGTTAGGATGTTCTCTAGCTCATGATTTGTGACCTCTACTTGCCCATTAGGGTGAGGGTGATAAGGACTTGATTTTTGGTGCCTGATGTTATATTTTTTCATCACTACTAAGATCATATTAGAGGTAAATTTTGCACCTTGGTCAGTGACTAGCTCTTTGGGTACACCATAGTGAGTAAAAATTTCTTCATACAAAAATTCTACAACTTTTTCAACACAAGCATGCTTCATGGCTTTGACTTCAACCCATTTTGTTAGGTAATCAGTGCATCCAAGGATATAGGATTCCCATTAGATGGAGGATGAATTGGACCAATGAAGTCCATGTCCCATTTGTCAAATGGTGTTAATGCCATCTATGGGTTAAGAGGCATTTCATCTATTATTTTTGGTTGGCCCATTCTTTCATACTTATCACGCTTCTATGTATAGTTGGTTGCATCTTTGTGAAGTGTAGGCCAATAGTAACTAGTTGTCAAGATTTTCAAGCCTATTTCTTTTACTATAAAGTTTCCTCCACATGGTTCATTATGACATGCATATAGAATGTCATATGTCTCGTCCTCTCACACATCTTCTCATAACTTGATCAAGTCTAGTGTAAAACAAGAGATTATCTATCCAATAGAAATGGAAACTTTTTTCTACAAGTAGCTTCTTTTCCCTATAAAAAAAATGTTCTAGTATTTTATTAGCTACAATTTAATTAGCAATGTTTGCATATAATGGAGTCTAAACAATAATATGAAATAAATGCTCATCTAGAAATGCATCATCTACCAGAGTAGTGTCATTATCATCATGATGGATTCTTTATAAATAACCAGCTACAACATTGGCTCTTTCAAGCTTATCAATGATCGTTATATCAAATTCTTGCAACAATAGTAACCATCTTGCTAACTTTCCTATTATAGCAAGTTTGTTCATGAGATATTTAATTGCTACATGATTAGTATGAACAAATATGTGATAGCTAGTTATGTAATGTTAGAATTTGTTCAAGGCATAAAATACTACTAGCAATTCCTTTTCAATCATTATGTACTTTAATTCTGGTCCACGGAGGCTCTTGCTAATATAATATATTACATTTTCAAGATTTTGAGATTGGTGTCCTAGAACTGCACCTATGACATAGTTAGAAGCATTTGTGTGTGTGTGTGCGTGTGGAAAGGTAAATTCCAATCACAACCTTGTAAAATTGGGGCTATAGTGAGAAGTTTCTTAAGTTGCTAGAAGGTGTCATTACATTCAGATGTTCAACTAAATTCAACTTCCTTTGTGAGTAATGTATACAAGGGACTAGCTATTTTGCTTAAATATCTTATAAAACATCCATAATATCCATTATGACCTAGAAAAGAACTTATATCTTTCAATTTTGTAGGTATGGGCAATGTTTGAATTACCTCTATCTTAGCAAGATCCACTTGTATTTCTGCAGCTCATATGAAATGACCAAGTACCATACCTTCTACATGAGCATGAAACACTTTTCACTATTAAGTGTCAAATAATGTTTTTGACACCTTACCAAAACCTTTTCAAAATTCATCATTGCTTCCTCAAAGGTGACTCCAAATGTTGTGAAATCATCCATATATATTTCCATACAATCATGTGATATATCAGCAAAGATGCTAATAATAGCTGGTTGGAATATTGCAAGAGAATTACATAGTCCAAATGGTAAAATAGAGTATGAAAAAGTACCCATGGACATGTAAATGTGGTTTTGTCTTGATCTTCAAGAGTAATACTGAGTTAATTTTAACCACTATACCCATCTAGAAAAGAGAAATACTTCTTTCTAGCTAGAATGACTAGAACTTGGTCTATAAATGGTAAAGGAAAGTGATCCTTTTTTGTGGCCTTGTTCAATTCTCTATAATCTACACAAATTCTCCATTTTCCTTCCTTTTTGGGCACTATGACTAGGGGTGACACCCATCTACCATCAGATATAGGATGAATAAAACTAGCATCAAGAAATTTTTACAATTCAATTTTAACTATTTCTCTAAGGCTTGGATTTATCCTTCTATGGGGTTGATGGAGTGGTAGACACCCTTAATTGATGTATATCCTATGGGTTCACAATATAGGACTCGACCCTTTCATATCACCATAGTCCCATGTAAAGGCCTCTTCATGCCTTTGAAACAACTCTGTTAACTATTCCATCTGTGTGGGTGTTAATAAGGGATTAACATGGAGATTATGACCTCTAGATAGTTGAACAGTAGTGGTAGACTCTATCATAGTAGCTTTAGAGATTGGATTTTCTTCTAATTCACATGGTAAGAGTGAACAAAAAATGTCAGGTTCTTTGAGCATTCATCACATTCCTCATATGTGATTAATTCCAACACAAAACTTTTAGATACATCTTTTTCTACCACACAAGTGTTAATAAGAATACTCTAAAGTATTGAATCTTCCTCCTAAAACTTTAGAAAGGATTGTCTATGTAACATCATGAGTTGTACTATAGAATTTAACTCTTCTACTTCATCCCCTAAATTTAGCCAAATAGATGTGCTCAAATCTAGTAATGGTTGTGCTAGAGGATATAAATCAAATTTCTTTGTCACTTGGCTATTGAATATGGTAATATTCCCTAATCTACAACTTATATTTGCATCAACTATAGTTAACCATGGTCGACCTAGGATAACAGGGTAGCCAGATAAATTAACTTTGGGGGACAAAATCATGAAGTCTACAAGATACTCTAGAGAATCTAAGGTTAAAACTATATTTTTTATCATCCAATCAGGGGTAACAATAGAACTATCTACAAGTTGTAGAATTGTTGGAGTAGCCCTTAATCCTTCTATTTTCAAGTTCTTCATAGTGTCCTTGGTCATGAAATTTATAGTAGCACCAAGATCTATTAAAGCATTTTTAACAAAATAACTGTTTATACTGACATCCACTAGTGGACTACCTAGATCAGAATATTTTGGTGTGATTAATTTTCCTAACATAATTTCAACTAATTGTCCAGGCTTCTTAGGTAGGCATCTCTAATGCCTTTTCCATAGATTGGAACATCTTTAATGACTTGGAATAGGGGTATTTGTACATGCATTTTCTTCAACTAATCAACAATATCAAAAGGTTGTTCCTCTATTTGTATAGCTTTATTTCGTATAAGCTTTTCTAGAAAAGGAGGTTCCACCACTAGTTGAGCTTGGGTTGAAATAATGATATTGGTTGGGTTAGCCACTTTAGAGACTAGGGGTTCTGATGCCATAGGAGTATCTGATATTTTAGTTATAAGAGGTGGTTTAGGCACTAGTAAAGTTGTACTAGATCTTAGATTTATATCTACAACACTTAGAGCATAAGCAAGATATTACTGAGCATCAACACTATACATGGGTTGTTGTGGCTATTGGCTATTTGGATTTGGCTAGGGTTGTGCAGGTAACTATGTCTACTTTTGAGGTCTAGGATTTGTGGGTGGTGGCTATTAGGATAAGCCATAGACAAAAATAAAAACTACATGCAAATATAACCAATAACAAAAAATAATAAATCACACAGAAATGAACACAAGGCACCAAGATTTAACGTGGTTCACCCAATCCCTGGGCTATGTCCACCAAACAGTAAGTCCAATCTTATTACAATCCAGTGATTATAACCTAATTACAATCTGTAATACCTTATAGCTCAATACCACTACAAGAACCAATTTCGCATCACAACATAATGAAAATACCCAACCCTAAAACCTTTTATACAACTATTAAACTACTTTAGGGTTATAACATGTCAGCCATATGTCAGCTATAATATGTCGGCTACAACGTCGGCCACGGCCCAAAAAGTTTTTTGCCCCACTAATTATGAAGTATGTACAGTACTTTCTTGATCAGTCACCATAATCTAACAATCTCCCACTTGGGGGCTGATCAGGCTCCACACTAAACAACAATCTCCCACTTGGAGACTGATCTTGTAGCAATACCACTACCACATGGGGCTCCCATTGGATCAAACCACCCTAGACTTTGCTATTCTTTTATTCATGTTCAGTCTAGAAGACCAACCTAAGTTGAAGAGGAGTTCAACTTCTCCCTTGTTACAATCTTTGTCAACATATCTGCTAGATTGTCATTTGTATGGATCTTATCCAGCTTTAACTATCCATCCTCCAAAACTAACCGAATGAAATGGTACCGTAGCTGGATGTGTTTGGTCTTAGAATGCAGAGCTAAATTCTTTGCAAGATGAATGACACTCTGACTATCTATGAAAAAACAATTATCCTTCTAAGGATGTCCCAATTCTTCCAAGAAGAACTAAAGCCATATCATCTCCTTGGCTGCCTCTGTAGCAGCAACATACTCTTCCTCTGTAGTGGATAGAGCATTAATCTTCTGTAACCTAGAAACCCATCTCATAGCTACGCCACCAATATTAAAGACATAACCTGTAGTACTTTGTCTGGTATCAATATCCCCTACCAAATCTAAGTCAACATAGCCCTCTAAATTAGTAGTAGAGGCCCCAAAGTGTAAACACTTATTGGATTTTCCTCTCAAATATCTGAGAATCCACTTGACAGCATTCCAATGCTCAAATCTTGGATGACTCATATACCTGCTAACGACTCCCACTACATGGGTAATATCTGGCCTAGTGCATACCATAGTATACATCAAGCTTCCTACAGCTAACACATAGGGTACCTTAGACATCTTATCCTCCTCTTCTTGTATCTTAGGACACATCTCCTTAGTCAATCTCAAATGACTAGGTAAAGGTATGCTGATAGCTTTAGCATTCTCCATAAAGAAATGTTGCAACACCTTCTCAACATAATCAGCCTGAGATAGCATCAATGTTCTATTCTTCCTATCTCTACAAATCTTCATACCAAGGATTTGTTTTGCTGCCCCCAAATCCTTCATAGCAAATGCATGTGCTAACTGGCATTTTAGCCTCTTAATATGATCCATGTTAGACCCAGCTACAAGCATATCATCAACATATAAATATAAAATATTGTAGCTATCATCATCCAACCTCATAAAATAAACACAATAATCTGAATGACACCTGTTATAGCCATGCTTATGCATAAACCTTTCCAATTTCATATACCATTGCCGAGGTGCTTGCTTCAAGCCATATAAACTTTTCTTCAATTCACACACTAAGTTCTCCTTACCTTTGACCTCAAATGCCCTTGGCTGAGCCATATATATTTCTTCATCCAAATCAGCATGAAGAAAGGTTGTTTTAACATCCAACTACTTTAAATGAAAATCTTCAATAGCCACAAGACTTAAAACAGTATGGATAGAAGTCATTTTAACAATAGGAGAAAATATCTCATCAAAATTAATTGCCTTTTTCTGTGCAAATCCTTTTACAACTAACTTGGCCTTAAATATTTTCTTACCTCCTTCCTCTTCTTTCAACCTATAAACCCACTTATTTTGTAAAGCCTTTTTACCTACAAGCAACTTGCACAAATCCCATGTCTTATTCTTGAGCAAAGAGTCCATTTCATCTTTCATTGCAGACACCCACTAAATCTTAGTATCCACCTGCACAACTTCATCATAACTTTTAGGTTCACCAACATCAGTAAGTAAAATAGAATACAAAGAGGGAGAAAATCTTTGCGGAGGTCTAATTTTCCTCATTGACTGTCTAAAATTCACTGGTGTGTGTGGTATTTGTTGTTGCGGTTGTTGCACATCATGAGGAATGGCTAGAACATCAACTTTTGGAATATCATCCAACACTACATAATCATCTTCTTTCTTCTCATGTTGCTGCAACAGATCTTTGTACAACACTTTCTCATTGAATATGACATCCCAGCTTCTAACAATTTTATGATTTTCAAAATCCCAAAGCCTATAACCAAATTCATTAATTCCATATCCAACAAAGACACATTTCTTTGATTTAGCTTCTAGCTTGGTTCTATTTTCAGAGTCTATATGAGTAAAAGCTTCACAACTGAAGGTCTTGAGAAAATAATAACTCACCTTCTTACTAGTCCATGCCTCCTCTAGAATACCATAGCTCAAAGGAGTAGAGGGACCTCTATTAATCAAATATACTACATTATTGACAGCCTCCACCCACATGTGTAAGGGCAACCCAGCATGCAACCTCATGCTCCTCACACACTCCATTATAGTCCTATTCATGCGTTCAGCCACTCCAATTTCTTGTGGAGTCCTTGGAATAGTTTTCTATCTATGAATACCATTAGTGGAGCAATAATCTTCAAACTCATGACTACAATACTCACCACCATTATCAAATATAAGACATTTTAATTTCTTACCAGTCTTATTTTCAACCAAGCATTTCCATTTCTTAAAATTTTGAAATACATCAGATTTCTATCTAAGGAAATAAACTCATACTTTTCTAGTTGTGTCATCAATAAATGTAACATAATAATGAGATCCACCAAGGGAAGATACCTAAGCTGGTCCCCATACATCTATATGCACAAGCACTAATTTCTCCTTTTTGTTTTCCTTCCCAGTCTTTACAAAACTCACTCTCTTTTGTTTTCCATAAACAAAACTTTCACTAAAATCCATATTAACACATTTCAGACATGGTAAAACTTTCTTTGAATGAAGTACTTTTATACCTTACTCACTCATGTGCTGAAGTTTGTTGTGCCACCATGCTATATCAGAATCTACTGTAGCTATTTGGTCTCCCTGGTCAACTGAAGCAATTGTTCCAGAACATTCAATTTTCTCTAAAACAATCAAAGTAGAAGGAACAATATGACCTGTACAAAGATATAAGGTGCCTACTTTCACACCTTTTGCTACTACAAGGGAACCTTTTGAAACCTTCCAATTTTTATCATTAAAAGTAACTACACAACCCTCATCACCGAGTTGGCCCACTGAAATTAAATTCCTATTCATCCTTGGAACATGTCGTACCTCATGTAGTAGCCAATGATTCCCATTCTACAACTTAATCTTAATTTTTTCATTTTCAACAATTTGACAGGGTTCATTATCCCCCAAATAAACAAGCCCAAAATCCCCTTGGACATAATCAATGAAATAACCTTTATGAGGTGTAGCGTGAAATGAAGCACCAGAATCTAAAACCCATGAATCATCAACACTTTCTAAAGACAGAAGCAAAGCATCCTCTTTGGATTTGTTACTTACAACATTTTCCTCCTTGTCTCCATCTGATTTGTCTCCTTTATTTTTCTTTCAATTCTAGCAATCTTTCTTTTTGTGCCCTGGTTTCGCACAGTACCAACAATCATTTGGTACTCTCAATTGAGACCTTCTCCACTTTGACTTTCCTCTTGATTTCCCATGATTTCCAGAGTTATTTTCTCTCTCAGTTGTTTTGCCCCTACTTTGTGCATTCAAAGCACTTCCTGATGTAGATCTACCTGAGGATTTCCTACGAGTTTCCTCACTCTAAACAACACCGATCACATCATCACATTTTAGGGTACTAGATCTAGGAACAAAATTACTCACCACCATTACCAAGACATTCCAACTTTCAGGCAAAGAACACAAAATCAAGAGAGCCCTAATTTCTTCATCAAAATTGATACCCACAGAAGATAACTGACTAGTAATAGTATTAAACTCATTTAAATGATCTACAATAGATCCACCTTCTGCCATTTTCATATTAAATAAATGCTTCATGAGAAATACCTTGTTTAAAGCGGAGGCCTTTTCATATAGTGTCACTAGAATTTTCATCAAATCTTCTATTGTGTTTGCTTTTGTAATATTAAATGCCACCGATGGTGCCAAGCATAACTAAATGCTTCTGAGTGCCTTTTTGTCCAAAAGATTCCATTCAACCTATGACATAGTTCCCTAATTCTTGGCTTTGCCTTCCAACGACTTCCATAAATCCTTCTAATATAGATAGTCTTCCATTTGCATTTTCCATAACTTAAATTTCTGCCCATTAAACCTATAAACCATCATCTTACCCTCATCTGCCATTGCTCCCACTCAACTGTGAGACTCCCACTCAATCGTGAAACTTTCTTACAGAGGATAACTGAAAAACAACTAGGCTCTGATACCACTTGTTAGGATAAACCACACACAGAAATAAAAACTACATGCAAATATAACCAATAATAGAAAATAATAGATCACACAAAAATGAACACAAGGCACCAAGATTTAACTTGGTTCACCCAATCCCTGGGCTACATCCACCAAACAACAAGTCCAATCTTATTAGAATCCAATGATTACAACCTGATTACAATCCGTAATCCCTTACAGCTCAATACAGTTTTGCATCACAACATAATGAAAATACCCAATCCTAAACCCTTTTATACAAGTATTAATTTGTTTTAGGGTTATAACATGTTGGCCATAATATGTCAGCTACAACATCAGCCACGGCCCAAACCCCACTAATTATAAAGTATGTATAGTACTTTCCTGATCAGTCACCATAATCTAACAATCTCCCACTTGGGGACTAGTCAGGCTCCACACTAAACAACAATGGAATTAGAGTAGGTTGTTGAACTAGAGGTGGTAATTATGGAGTACTGGTATTTTGGTTAGGCCACTATTGAGATCCCCTCCATTGGTTCATAGAGTGCCAATTCCCTTGGGGTGGTTGCCATTGGTTCTACTAGTTTTTCCAGTAGTTTTGTTGGTTCTGCCATTGATTATTCTATTGGTTGGGCTAGGATAGTTGGGAATTCCAAGGCCATTGGGGTTGTTGTAGATTACTTTTCCCAGCCTTATTCCAATTAGGTTGATATTGTGGAGGACCTTGTGGATTAGAGTTTTGCCATTGATTACCATATGAATTTGAATTTTGCAAAGGGTCCTAAGGCATATCTTGATGTTGGGCCCATGGCTAGCATTGAGCAACAAAAAATACTTTCTCATCATCTCCATCTATCTTAAGGTAATTAGTTGAAAGATGTTGGCTCTCCATGCTTGCAACCAACTTGCATTGATAATCATTCTTTTGTTTTCAATAATAAGGGCAATATTTAGCTAATTGTAACTCAACTTCTGCATACTTCTTCTTTACAGTCATTGTGTCAAGATGTGTAGTGACCTCATTTATGATGTCTTTCTTGAAATATGACAATAGGTTAGATATCTCAACCTTTGAAATCCCTTGGCTGATTCGTTTAGTGACTGTGGAACAAGGTCCTCAGCCTTTCTTCATGGTTGACCTTGAATAGTTTTGACAAATCTTCTTGAGGTCATCCAAAGAAGCTTGATATACATCACCACAAGCCATCAAGTCTAGTGCTTGTAGATAGTTATCATTCACACCTCTCAGAAAGACCAGCTTTTATGAATCCTTAGACAACACATGCTAAGGGTTATTCTACAGTGTATAAAAGAAATGTGAAACATAGTCTTCCAATGTTTCTTCCTCTTTCTATGATATCATTAAGACATCATCTCCTCTTAAACTAGATGCTTTGCAATACTCTTTATATTTATCTAGAAATAGAGTTTGCATTTCATCCCAAGTTCCTCCTGCATTGGTTCCTAAGCCCATGAACCATCATAGAGTTGATTCTTTCAATGTTGCTAGAAATAATTTGAGCTTATGGGCATTAGTATTGTAGTCAAAACTATGACAAAGTAGGTCAAATTCAAACAAGAAAGTGTTAGGGTCTTTGGTTGCAAGGCCATAGTACATTGGAAGAGTAGCTAGAGGTATATTCTTGAGATTATCAATATTTATGAGGCTTGGGAGAGGAAATGGAAACATAGGTTTTCCATTACTAGAGGTATTAGATTATGAGGTTGCTACTAAAAAGGAACATTGGGTATTGAATTATTAACAACTATTTGATTTAAACTAGTAGTATCAAGGGCACTAGCCAAAATTTTAGAAAAAGGTTGAAGACCACTTGTATCTATAGGTTCTACTCTTGAAGATGATCCTGTAGGAAAAAAAGGGCTTCTATCTTCAAAATGCAACTCAACTTCTTCTTCTTCAATTTCTTCATCCAAATTAACAAACTCCCATGGAAGAAATTCTCCATATTCATCTTGTCATCTTCCTCTTTGATGCATGCAATTGAACTCTTCAGACTAGTGAAGGAAGCTTTAAAACTAGAAATTTCTAAAAAAACTTTATCTAAGAACTATGACTCAAGAATGCTCCTAGCTTGACATCGTCCTCAGTAATGGAGCCAAAAAAGGTCAACCTCACAATAGGTATATAATAATCATGCTCTAGGCCATGCTTATGAATAATGTATTCAATCTAAGGACTATTTTTCCCACTATGAGGTGCATTTAATCTTGTCAACCCAGGGACATATACTTGAAATGGTCGACACAATATGTGCACTAGGTCTCTTAATGAGTCATTATGTTTATGCTATACGAAAGTAAAATGCAAGGAAAAGAACCTACACTATTGCTATAGGAAACTAACATGTTTAACTCTCTACTAAAATGAATACTAGAAATGCAATGAAATGGTAAGATATATTCCAACTTAGTTCATCTACTATAATTGTTCTTGCAGATGCTGCAGGAACATTCACAAAGTATGATGCTATAGGAAGGAACACACAACTTCTACTTGCAATACTAGAAATTCTTGGAAATAAATCTATATTATTCTAATCTAATCCACCTCCCAACTGGACACCCTTGGTTGGATTCTACTAATCTAATAACATAGGATAGAAGCCAAAAACTATTTCATTATATTTCAAAAATTCATTACATGGGACTAACACATAGAACTATAAAAAACAACTCACTGCAAAAGTTAACAGTTCATTTTCATAAACTTTCTTCTTCCAATTAAACTAATACACTTGGTCTAATCCCTATATATAGAAGATTGATGCTTATTCTAAAATGGAAAAGTAAACAACCTAGCTATAAATCTGTAGGAGAGAAAGAAGAAAAGTAATAGCTCAAGGTAGGAAGAAAAGATAACAACTCAAGGCTGGAATAATAAAGTATAAACAATCGCTTGACATAATAATAAATGAAAAGAATGCAATAAGTCTTTATAGCTCCTCCATACTCATAGCCATGTCCTTTGGTACTATTATGATTTTTCTCCACCATAGCTAAACCTCAATGTTCTTTCCTCCTTGAATGCTATTGGATATCTTTAACATTAATCTTTGAATTCTTCCAATCATCTTTAGCTTCATTGCTAATAGGTTAGTTATAATGCAAAGATATTTGCAAATAAGCATTATAAAATTAAATTCAAATAGAAGAACACACATTTTGATAATTATATGAAATATTGTATCATATATATAATATTGGCAAAAGATGACATACTATCTACCCATAGGTTAATCATTGATTTAGGTGAACATATGTTTACAAATATCGCAATGAAAAATAAATAGAGTATTAACAAAGTGTTTAAAACTATCATGAAATAGAGGCCATAATTAGCCTCATCGCCAACCAACTATCATCATTGAGTTGGAAGGTTGAGACTTAAACAATAGAAAACTAAAATTTTCCCTCAATTTCCTAAGCTAGCTATTTTTTGTTTAAATATTTGAATATTTAAATAACAAGAAGTTTTAATTAGAATGTATAACTCTTTCCTAATTTTTTTCTAGACTCATCCCCAGCCTATCCTACACTCAGAAACCTTCTTGAAAATATTATTGAAATTTGGACATCATTAGCCCATTACAACCAACTATTTGTTAAATGTAGAAAAAGAGTTGGGTAGTGTGTAAAAAGAATTATTGAAAAGAAATGGAGTTGGAAAAAGATGAAGAAATGAAGTGAGCAACATGACAAGAAGAGAGAATGTTAAGGGACAAAGAGAATCTTTGCAAGCATTAATGAACGAAGGTGAAGTAGACTTGAGAAGACATTTCCTTTTAATTAAAGATGGATGGTTTCCTCAAGATTGAATAAGATGAATAAGAGGAATAAGGCACACTCAAGTAGAGAAAGGGAAATAAAAAGAATGGTTTTGGAATGCTACAAGGAAGTAATCAAGATAAACAAATATGGAATGGCATTGCTATGAATATATCATAAACATGATTTTATTGTTGGAGTAGTAACAAAGTGGAATAATGATGTTTGACCAATTCAAGAAGATATTCGGAAGGAATGTTGAATCTTTTGCATTTCTAAATGATAAACAAATACGGAATGATATTGCTATGAATATATCAGCAATGTGATATTACTCTTGGAGGAGTAACAAAGAAGGATAATGATGTTTGACCAATTCTAGAAGATATTCAAAAGGAATGTTGAATCCTTTACATTTCTAAACAATAAACAAATATGGAATGACATTGCCATGAATACATCAACAACATGAATTTACTTTTGGAGCAGTAACAAAGAGGGATAATGATATTTGACCAATTCTAGAAGATATTTGAATGGAATGTATCCTCTACATTTCTAAATGATAAACAAATATGGAATGTCATTGCTATGAATATATTAGCAACATGATTTTATTGTTGGAGCAATAACAAAGATGGATAATGATGTTTGACCAATTCTAGAAGATATTTAGAAGGAATGTTGAATCCTTTGCATTTCTAAATGAGAGGGATTGAAGATGAGGAGTGAGTGAAGAAATTAAAGACAAAATGTAGAAAGTGAGTGAAGATCTAAAAGAAAGAACAAAGACACCAAAGGATGATATTTGTACTTCATCATTACACTACTCCTGTGTGATAGATATCAACATAATCTCTTACAACATGAAAGTCAATTAAAGGATGAGATTAATGAAAATATTTTGACACTCATAAAAAAAAAAATTTGTTTTCTTTTATAGAAACAACAATGCTTATATAGATTTTCTTGATAAAACTAGATTTAAGAGAAAATGAAGTCACTTAATTCAACATAAATAATTAGTCATCTAAAAATAGCATTTGAGTTACAAAACTCCTAAGAAAGGATGATCAAGTTAATAGAAATAATTTATCATAAATATTTGATGATGAACATTGATAATAATCATCAATGATTTAGTATATTTGTGTTGATGCATGAGTGAACTCGAGATAACTTCCACAATTTTACAAAACCAAGCTTTGCTGAGTGGACTCAAGATCAGTCCAAAGAATTTAAAACAATTGAACTTTCATAGTTAACTTTCCAAACATATATGTAAGTTTTTCTTGAGTATCTATTGACTTCAAGTCAACTTCTTTCTTCTAAAAAAAAATTTCTTCAAATGAAAATACATTGACTCATTATGATAGACTAGATTCTTAATACTAATATTATTACAATAGTAAGCTATTGCTGTATGAATTTTCTTTTCTCCAATTTCTAAATCATTTTGAATACATAATGTACTTATTGATGTTATTACAATGTACTCAATATTAGAGTATATTTTCATTTTACAAAAGAATACGTGAAATTCATAAACCAAGTCGAAAAAAATTACTAGATGTTCAACTTATCTTCGTTATCAAATCCATTAAAGCTAAAAAGTTCAAACATTTTTGAAGATAATGCAAGATCATTTAAAGATCACCCAAGATGTTATTGTTGCCTTGAGTCTATCATTTTACAATCATATGAATGATCTCACAACAAACATAAAAATTTAACAACATATTGGGCTACTAAAGACAAACTAGGACAATAGCATGGCATGAGATGAATTGTTACCAATTATGTCCTCTACATTCAGGGTCAAGATTATCACGTATACATTGTTCAAGCTAGTCTTCTCCATAATAGAAAAAATCTAGATCTAATCAATGGAGAGCCCTTTGATAGGTTAAAGCAAGCATGGGTATACAAATTCACCATGGTTTTAAGAAGAAAAGTAAACAACACCATCAATAGTTTCAATATTTCAAAAACTTTAGAATAGGCTCGGCCTTAGCAATAAAACCTAAAAGAAAATTGCTAGCAAAATAGGAAAAGTTATTAAAAATTGTAGGTGAAGTTGGGAAATACTGAGATGAGAGAGAAATGAGATCATCTTTCCATGCTTGGATTAAGAGAAGGTGTCATCATGGTGATGCCTCACTTTTGCCTTTGCTCTTTCCCAATCCAACCTACATGACACCGAAAAAAAATCAATTGAAAAACTCCAAAGCTAAAGATCTAAAAGCACAAATGTATGCATCAAGCCTTGGAAGAGAAGAAAATCCTAAAACAATGGAATTCTTCAGGTCCACACCTAGGACTCAGCATATGCCAGCTGATCTATACAAACCCAATATGGGAAAACCCCCAATACAAAGATGACTTTGTCAACAGATATGAAACCTTCATGTGATTATAATGATAAGAGTGAGGGGTAGAAGGATCTAGTTCAAGAAGATATGAAATGTAAGGGTGGAAAAAGGCAATGCTTGCTTTCAATGTCTAATGTTGATAGGTCTCTCACCGTTGAAGGAAATACTAAGACCTTGATATTTTTAGACCATACTTGATGCAAGAATGAAGCCCCTACACTTATACAAAGTTTTAGTAGTATAATGCAACATAGCATTATAAAATTCTTTTTTTTTTTGTTATAACATAATGTGATTTTGAAGTTGGTCGAAATGAAAACATAAATTGGTCAAAATTTTGACCAAAGTGGGCATAGAATTTTTAGTTTCAACCAATGTGGGAATGAAAATGAAAAAAAAAAAAGAAGGAAGCATAGGTTTGGTCAAAAATTTTGTTAGAAAAACAAGTGTAAATGCACTAGTGGTAATTTTGCACCTAATGCATTAATCTGACTTTCCAAACTAAAAATGTGACTTCTTGTCTCTTGTGTGAAGAGTGTTGGATTGCATAGTTTAGTGTATAGTGAGAAGATATTCTCAAGTTCCTTCTTCACACTTTCTACCTTTGTCGCCAATGAAACTTGTGTGAGTGCTATGTCACTTGATGTTTTGTCATTTACTTTGCTTTGGAATTTCTTTTCTAACCATTCTAACAATTTAGCATTTGTATCAAGGTCTGCATCACTAACTATCTCCACTATGTTTTTTAGCTATTGAATTAGTGGCTTGGTTTCATCTAGATTAGGTAGGATAAATGCATCTAAAAAGATGTCATTGATATCCTACAATGCTTGATTCTACCTATGCTCCTTTTTGAGTACGTAGTTCTTGTCTTCTCTTTCTTGCTAGGCTTCTTCTTATATTCCCATCTACTCAATTGTTATGGTATCATAATCAAATTTTGGCAAAATAATCTCTTCATCAAGGCTCACATCTCCATATTGTATCACTTCTTTAGCCTTTGATGAGCTCAGACTCGACACTAATATTTGCAATGGTGTTGCATCTTTCCTTAGCTTCTGAAGAGTGTGACTGGAAGGAGTGCCAAATTTTGGTAAAATTACTAGGGCTTGAATTTCTACTTACTCCTTCACCTTTGGTGTCAGCTCAATCTCTTCAGGTTTGTTCTATTCTTCCACAATGTTTTGGCTTGCACCTTGTGCTTGCAATATAGGTGAAGATAAGTCTATCTAACTTATTTGACATTTTTCTTCAGTAGTGGCCTAAGTTTCCACTTTATCTGCTTCAACTGTATCAACCTTTTATGATGTAGCTTCAAGTACTTTGTCCAAAGATTGTACATGGCTGACTTGAGGGGTGATGATAGGTGGCTCTTTTGGATTCATCTTTTCCCTTGAATTTTCAGCCACTTGTTTCTGTAGTTCATCTATACTTACCAATATAGGATTACCAAAAATTTTGGCTTGCAGTGTAGACTGATCAAGTATTTTTTTCAAGTCTTCCTTGCTAAGTGGATTGATGTTCTGAGTAGTGTGATCAGAAACATCCTTTACTATTTTTTAAAAATATTTATATTGGTTACATGTTGAGGGGTGACATGAAGCAATTGTGTATCTTGTACACTTTGTTCCTTTTGCTACTCTACCTTAGTTGTTGCATGGTTCTCTACTTGTATCTCTATATTTCCCTCAACAACATCTTCATCATTATCATCTTTATTATGTTTCACCTCAATAGGTTCCTATTCACCTGCCTTTATTGTTGTTGAACCATATGTCACTTTCCACATCTAAGTAGAATTTTTAACTACATCTTCAATATTATTTTGCAATATGCTAAAGGCTTTATATTTAGTTACAAACATAATTGCATATTTCTTCATAACCTTAGAATTTTTTTCCTTACTAAGTTCAGGTATGACTTGTGCAAGTGAAGTCCCCTTATTTTCCTTTCCAAATTCAAACAATAGTGTCATTTCTGCTCAAATCTCTCATATAGGCTCTTAGGTGTTGAATTATCAATTTATAGTAGGGATTTCTTAAAATTTTCCATCATCATATATAGCTTCGTCCACTTGATTTTTCTCAACTTTACCAAGGTTATCAAAATCAACATGTGAAAATCCTAATAAATATGCACTATTCTTAATATTTTCACATAGATTTTCTAAGTCAGATAGAGGATTATGATTCACCACTTTGAATTGAATATTGTCATCTAGTTCTATTTTATTCTCATTAGATTTAGCTTGTGTACTGTACTTTCTTCTTTGTCTTTTCTACTCTTCTTGGTCTTTTCTACACTTCACCTCCCTGTTCTTTAGGTTTTGTCATTTCTTTTGCCTTTAGTGTGGTGACATGTGCACTAGCCCTTGTAGTAGGTGTTCTAGGCTTGGCTTGGCTTTGTTTGATAGTCTTCTTAACCCTTGTCATAGGTTGTCCCTTAGCCTTCCTCTTCTTTTGATCAGTGGGTGTACATGCTTCCTCAGCTCTTCCCCCTTGACACCTTCAACAACTTCTATTTCCTCCTTTGGCTTATCTTCACCCATTCCTTGAGTAATTGTGAGTAGTTCTTGTGTTTTTGTGTCTTCTTCTCAACCTCTTCTTCTTCTTCCTCTTCTCGCTCAACACCTTCACCAAATTTAGCTTTCAACTTCTTCACCAACTTATCCTTTCTCTTAATAATAGAGGCAATCTTTAGTTCCATACTAATTTTGGATTTAGAGATTTCATAGTTTCCAAATGCTTTTTCATTTTTATCAAAATTTTCTACTAGTAAAGTTATTATAGCCACAAAGGCCTCATCTACATTGATTTCATATCCAAGTGGCCTCAACCATCTCACCCTTGGTGTTGTTGCTTGAATAAAAGTGTAATCAACATCCACTAGAAAGAAAACATCATCATAATGTTTCTCCACTAGGGATACTAGTATTCTCAGTCTTTTCTTTATTGATTTCTTGAAGTCCTCAAAATAGTTGGTCATAACTAACTAAAAATTCTTACCTAATTGTTCAATGAACTCACCAATCTATACTGCGATTGACCTATTGATTTTCCATACAACTATGCCAAATTTAGGAAAATTATTTTGAACATAAAAGAAAATGCATATCAAAATGGAACCAAATTTTATTTGTGCACTCTTTATCTTTCTTATTGCTCCAAGATTCTCAATTAGTTGTTGTAGTTGTAACTCTGCAAGATCATTTGTGTGATCTTTCTTGACAATTTTATATCCAGCATCTACTACAATATAGGGCACACTATTCAGTTTGTTGGATTGGTAAAATTTGTGTGAAATAAACCTTATTGCAAAGTCTATCAAAGGATCAATAATGGTATTAATTATCATTCCTCTTTTATTCCATATAGCTCTAGTGTTTTTCTCAATAACCTCCTTTGAGTCACTCCTTAGAGTCTTAGGCTGATCTAGGGTTGGATACCCTATTACCATATCAATTATTCTTTTGGTTATCTTGATAGGTCCATTATCCAGCCATAGTGAACTATCATTTATCCTACCCAATACTATCCTAATCCATTTAGTTTTGAACACATTAAAGAAATCTAGGGCTCATGTTAACCCTTTCTTCTCTATAGTTTTGTATTCTTCCCTTAATACACCATTATCACAAAGTTTGTCATATTCTTGCCTAATCTCCATATCACCTATACTTCCAATTTTATAGTTCTAGCATTTCCTAACACTTTGCACCATTAAAACATTCAATGGTATAATGGATAATGCACCTGAGGGGTCTTGTTTGTAAGCAATGTCAGGGATGGCTTTGAATATTGGTTGCTTGACCTCATTACGAACCAATTGAACACTCAAAATTTCCTTTCCCTCTACATTCTTTGAACTAGATGCCATTTTGCAAAATTAGGATTTACAAAAATATAAGTTGCATATCTTGGCACTTGATAAATACCTTGCAAGATCTGATGAAATGATGTGGAATCACTACTAAAATATTCTACAATCACTTTGGATGAGTTTTCTAATTGCCTTCTACTCTCTTTAATCTTTCTCAATTTTGAAATGATGAAAATGAGTCAAAAATTGATCAAATACCCTTTGAAACCCTGCAATTAATGCTAAGTGTTTACACAGCTATAAGCTTGGCATAAACTAATTTTAGGCTCACTTAACATCCATTATCATTTCATTTGTTGAGCAACCATTACAAGCTCAACATCAACTAGCCAATGTGTTAGCTCAGCATCCTCTAGCATTTTACTTAGCATTCGTAGGAAACTTCTCATGCTCGAAAAAAACATGAAAACCTTAAAGATTTTCTTGGATATCCTAATAACATCTTGCATCTTTATTCATGCTTTTATAGTCTTTCTAGTACTAAATCCTTTGGAACTAATGTATGATATAACCTTTTAAATATCAGTCCCACACACCTCTTAATTACTTAGTTTGATAAGATGTGATCACCTGACCCATTTGGTGAAGAGATCCCTTCTCTCTTTGATGTGCTACAACCATCCTTTTCCTTCCATGTCTTCTTCATTTCATCTTTGATATTTTCAAAATCTGTCGTTCCTCTGCCTTTACCAAATTCACAACTTACTACCTTTAACCTTGTTGGACAATATCAAATGATGTGAGAAATCTTCAAACAACTAAAACAAGTGGTTTGACTCAACTACCTTTCATAGTCACCTCTAAAGTGTGTCCTAATACAATTTTTAGTAGCATGTCCATATTCTTGACAATAATGATAGCTATATCTTGTATTATAGTCCTAATTGTTAGAGGTTCCATACATTCCTTACCTTTGTTTGCCTATTTGATGACTACATGGGTTTTGATCTACACTCAAAAGCTCTATGTCCATACTTCTAACATTTATAACAATATCCTTCAAATCTTTGTGTCAGCATGCTCTTGGTTCTACTTTCATTTTCTTAATATCCTTGTTTGTTGCACTTACTATAGTGAACTATGCTCTTATGCTTGACATTCTAATTTAGAACCTTACTTCTACACACATTAGTAGTATGTCCTTGTTGTCGCTTAGGTTTGCACCCTTGTCCAAGGCCTATGCGCAAGGACAACCTAGTGAAACATGGAAACAACCTCCAAGCTATGGGACTTGAACTGTGAGGTTGAGTCTTCAGAGAAGGCAGGCTTCCTCTTACTATCAGGGTGCACCTAACTACTCTTGGAGAGAAAAAGGGAGAAGGAGAGCATGAAAGAAAATCTACCTAGTTCTAATCTAAGGAGGTGATGCACCAAAATAGAGTGTTCGGACCAATTCTCTGCCCATACATGCGCTACTGAACTAGAATGAAACTAAAGATATACACATCCAGACTTGCTTTAATCAAATAACCACATACAGATTAGAAAACCAAAATGAATGACACAAGGAAGAAGTTCACTTAGATTTTATTCACAGGCCAGCAATGATACAGTCATGCAGATTACAGATTTCCACAAAACAATGGCACAGGCAAAGAATTCTTGCACTTTAATACCAATGGCTGAAGGAGATAAGTAGAGAATTAGAGAGTTTAGAGGCACAGGGGAATTCACACTAGAATTGCAGAGGAAAAATAAGAGAGAAAAGTCCCCTTACAAAAACCACAAAATCTGCCTTTATAGTTCAGGCATAACTGAGATCTTTTGCTACTGAAGTGACCCTGCAGCTACCTGCCATTAAGTCTTGTAGAGGAAAATTGTGAGGATCTGAAGAAAATCTGATCTTGCTATTAAAAAATGCCTTGAGAAGATAGAAATGGTGCCATAACTGCGCTCTAACCAGGTAGATGGATTGACTGAGATGGTGGAGTGTCTTTCTATGTTTTGCATTCATCTCTGGCGGTTTGGATCGATCACTGAGATCAGATCCGCGAGATAACCCTCAATTTTCCTTTTTAGTGCATGAATCAGCAGAGCCGGCAAGTAAACGTATCCTTGGAACCAGAATGAGCCACGTGGACTAATAGATTTTTATCTCTTTGCCACCCTGCTAAGTCTTTATGTGTTGACCACCCTTTATCAAACTAACCGTGCCACCCTTCAAACTATTATCATTAACTATAATGATCACACACCTGACCGCAATACTAATTGCCAGCCATCAACTGTCAACCTTGGCCGAGCCAGCAAAAAACATGTCAGCAAGGTGTTATATTGCCATGGTATCCACCGTGGAACTTCTAAAAAGTGAGATAGTGCCAACTGTTGATCGGCCTTAAATCTGACAATCGTGAAGACTCGTCGTACCACTATACTATTCTTACCCTACGCCCATCATACTTGGCACCACCTCAGCAACTGCACCACACCCAAATGACACTTGGCAATACCTGATAGATTTACCTTGGTGCAGCTTGGCCCCACTGATCCACGTGGCATAAGGGCGTTATGTTGCTATGGTAAAGATCGCACAACTTCATCATAGCTAGATGGCACCATCCGTCGATATGACTTAATCTGACGATCATGAAGACTTGTCATACTTTGCACTTTTCATCTCCACTGTCAGCACACCTGGCATCACCCCTGAGGTTTACAAGATAACACGGCCCCACCTGACACATGTCACTGAGGTGCTATGTCGCCATGGTAAAGATTGCGCAACTTCACCATAGCGAGATGGCGCCTGTCGTTGATCTGAACTAATCTGATGGCGAGCAAGATAGATCATCCCCCTCAGTGTATCAATGAATAGGAATTGGCCACGTGCCAACTGTCTAACGGATCCTTGCTGACATCTGATCGGGCACACTTGAGACTCACCGGACACGTGGCAGAAGGGCGCCATGTCGCTATCGCATTCACTGTGCAACTTCTGAAAAGTGACATAGCACTGACCGTCAATCTCCTTAGATCTGACAATCATGAAAGACCTACCCTGATCCTATAGCCACATTGGAAACTTTGGCCCCATAACACACGTGGCGAACCCACACTAGTCCACCTAGCATCATCCTAGCGACCTATACTGCCTTGACCCATTGAGTAGCTCTTTCTCGCAGATGTGGCAAGATCTGATTTGTTAGCATGGATTGAGGACCCTTCCAATAGGGAAAACAGAGTATGGAATGGGACCCAACTCATTTTCCTAAAGTTCTTTTCTGCGGTGACTTTCTGTTAAGCGTTATGTCACTATCGAAAAACTCGTGAGTTTTCCGATGGTGACATAGCGCCTCATCGACATTTCTCATCTTTGTCCTGTGAAACTGAGCACCCGCTTTGAAAATTTTTTTACCCACTGAAGAACCCTGGATGCCTTGAAAACTAGACCCACCAAACACACATCGACAGGGTGCAATGTCGCTATGCTATCCACCATACAACTTCTGAAAAGCGACATAGCGCTGACCGTCGATCTCCTCAGATCTGACGATGGAGAACCTGCGAGCCATAGAAACTTTTACAAGGTTTGATCGCTTAGATTTTTTGATGTCTCTTAGGCATTAAAATAATATTAATTCTGGGACTAGCCGTTGGATGGGCTGGACGTTTGAAATTTGAATCTTGGAGGGGTAAAAAAATGATAACATTTCTGGTGACTCACATGGGACACAAGCCTGCTATGTGTATGACCAGTGGCCTCATGTATCCATTGGGCTATGGAGTCAAAAAAAAATGGGTCTGTGTATATTGTGAAACCCTAACCCTTCCTGTGAGAGATTAAAACATGAACACCCTAAAAATCTGCAACTGGAACTGGAACCGAGACAAAAATTCCTCTGCAACTAAAACACTTCAAAATCTGCTACCTTACAGGAAGAAAGCTATGCTCGTGCACTTCTTGAAAAGCAAGAAAAAATAGAAAGAAACTAAACTACCTATATACAGGAACTCGACCCTCATCATAAACAAGCTTTAAGATAAATCCCATTGACTGGAATGGGCAAAACTTCACCATTTGGCCTTCTCAGCTGGAATGCATTAGCCTATTTGCAACTGGCAATCAGATAGGGGCCACTCCATAATCCATCAAATTTGGAATGTCTTCCTAGTTTTGCTCTGTCTAAATCCCATTTGAGGACTAAATCCCCTCCTCTGAAGGTTCTGACCCTAGTCTTCTTATCAAAACTCCTTTTCATCTGCAATTGATGCATCTCTAAGGTCTGCATAGCTTTATTTCTCTTCTCTTCTAGTTCAATTAGCTCTGCCATCCTTACTATCATGGCACTATCTTCAATCAATTCAAGCTGATGAGCCAACTCCAAGGATGGGAATTCCAATGAGATAGGGAGTCTGGCTTCCCTACCATATACCAGCACAAAAGGTGACTTCCCAACAGATCTCTTGGGTGTTATCCTATCAGCCCATAGAGCGGTTCTTAATTTCTTATGCCAGGCCCTCTGATTGTCTTCTATTGTCCTCTTCATGATTCTAATCAGATTCTTGTTGGAAGACTCAGCCAAACCATTTTCTGGGGATAGCAATTTGATGATGTACTCAGGTAGATATTGTGATTCATTGCCCATGCACAAATTTGGGTTCCAAAAAAAGACCTAGCATTGTCCAAGATGATAGTAGAAGGAGCACTAAACCTAGATACAATTCCATCAAGGAATTCAGCAACTAATGGTTTTGTGGAATCCTTCAAGGCAACTACCTCTGTCCATCTAGTGAAATAATTAGTAGTAGCCAAAATCCATATCCATAACAATCATGGAACAGAGATGGCCAATAATAACCAGCCCTCATGATCTTCATGGCAGTTGTCCTTGCAGAGAAATGGCCACCATCAGGGCCATCATGAAGTTCCTTAATCATCCTCTCAGCCTGATCCTCTTCAATGCATCTCAACAAGGTCCCATTAAAATCCCTCCTGAATAGGATACCATCAATCACAACATAGGGAATGGACTGCAGTCTATATTGTCTCCTTTTAGTTCTGTCCAATCCCTGAGGGTATCCATTCCCTGATAAGAAGTTCTTCATGTCATTTATCCAGCTCCTTGGGCCATTAACATTTCTTAACTCTTTCTACTCTATTATTACCATAGCAACCTCTTCATCTGAATCCTGGCCTAATAACATTTCTTTGCACAACCCTTTCCCTCTTACTAGCTTGGTAATCTGAATATCAACATCATATTCCATTACCCTAGTGATCCATCTAGCTCTCTTTTCACTGATATCCTTGCTTAACATGAAGTCTTTTACACTGGCAAGGGGCACCGACAAATGGATCCTATTGTGGGATAAGAGGTGCTTGAATTTCTTCAAGGCTCTGATGACCGCAAGGGCCTGCTTCTCAACAAAGCTGTACTTATCTTCATATTCCTTGAGCCCTTCACTAAAGAAGGCTATGGGCTGCTCCTCATCCTTGTCATTTGTTTGAGTCAAGACAACAGAGATACTTGACTCATCACCCAGAGTGTAGAGGATGAAATATTTTTCAAAATTTGGGTTCATGAGAGTAGGGGTTGAGGCTATGGCTATCTTGATCTCTTCAAAACTCTCCTTCCCTTCCTTGGTCCATGAGAAGACCATACTTTTCTTAAGCATAGTTGTAAGAGGTTTCACCATGGTAGCAAGATTAGGAATATACCTTCTTACAAAATTTATTCTACCAAGGAAACTTTGCAGCCCCTTCTTGTGTTTAGGAATAGGAAGGGCAAGTATTGCCTTTGTTCTTTCCAGATCAATGGTCAGCCCATCCTTAGATACAATGTGTCCCAATAATTTTCCTTGTCTTGTAGCAAAGATACACTTGGCTGGGTTGAGGGAGACCCCAAACTCTCTACATCTTAGAAATACCTGTCTTAGATGATCAAAATGATCTTCTAAATTTTTTGAATATACAGTTATATCATCAAGGTATACTAAGACAAATTTATCAATTAATTTTTTAAAGGCCATCTGCATTGCCTTCTGAAATGTGGTACCTACATTCGTTAGTCCAAATGGCATCTTGTAATAAGCATAGGTGCCCCATTTAGTAGTAAATGATGTTTTATTTCTGTCAGATTCTTTAACCAACACTTGGTTATAACCAGAAAACCCATCAAGAAAAGAGAATCTTCTTGACCCACTGACTTTGGATAGAATTTTCTCCATGGAAGGGAGGGGATGGTGATCTTTAAGAGAAGCTTGATTAAGATACCTAAAGTCCACACACAGTCTGATTTCCCCATTCTTCTTCCTTACAGGGACAAGGTTGGCTACCCATGATGAGTGCTTGATGGGAAAAATTATATTAGCCTCAATCAACTTGGATAGTTCTTTTCTCATTAGAGGTTCAATCTTAGGATTCTCTGGCCTCTTTTTTTGCCTTACTGGTTTGGCCTTATCAATTAAATCTATGGTATGCTGAAACAAACTAGGGTCAAACCCTTTTAAGTCATCATATGTCCAAGCAAATACATCATTAAATTCTTGACATAAATGAATGAAGTTTTCTTGCTCAGTTTCAGAACATACCTTCCCCATATTCAGAGATTTTCCATCAGAAATTGTAACTGGGGCATGATCATCCTTTTCTGCAGCTAGATTCATTCCTTTGCCTCTTGTTTGATCATCAAGATTAAAGACACTCTCCAAGGTAATGAGACCTACTGATCTTGTAGTCTTGACTGGTTTCTATCTGAGAATTTTGCCTCATTCTGTAAGAAACTCACAATTTGCTCATCAGAATCAAACACCTACCAATGAGTGTTGTTGTCAGGGATGACAAGCCTCACTACCACCCTTATTTGTTGCTTCTTCTTCTCCTCAAGATTCCTTGGTACATCATAAGATACACCCACTACTGCAAGTTTATTAGCATGCCTATTTTCTTTCCTAGGAATGCTCTGAATATTAAATGCATTGAAGCCCTCAAGCAAATCCCAGACTCTATGTTTGTAAGACTTGAACAGGCCATTTTTGGTGATATTCTAGTTTCTCACTTGGTTAACTACCAACTCACTATCCCCATATACTCTCAAGGCTTGAATTACTCTCTTTTGGGCAAGTAAGAGTCCTTGAATCAAAGATTCATACTCGGCCACATTATTGGCGCAACTGAATTGGAGCCTAAAGGAGAAGTAGTATCTTATTTGTGCAGGAGAGATCAACATAACACCAGCCCCTGATCCATTTTTATTCCTCGAGCCATCAAAGTACATACTCCATGTTTCCCTTATATCATCATTAGTCCCAATTAGATCAGGAACTTGAGCATCTTTCTCTATTATGCAATATGTACTAAGACCTGTCTCAAGAGTCTTTGACATAGGCTCAAACTGATACGTACTAGCCCATTCATCCAAGAAGAAATCAGGAATCTCTGCTATGGAAGTGGCAGGCTCATTTACTATGTAATTTTTATGCATCTCTAGAATAGGGCAATTCATGTTGATGGGATTCGGGTTGTAAGATTCAGTGTGATAAAGGGCTTGAGGTTCTGCTCTAATTGAGGCATTGGCTACATATCTGGTCTTAAATTACATATATGACCAATCAGCAGATATGAATCCACCAATTTGAGCAGTGAAGTCTATTGAAAGACAAATAGCAAAATAGGGCTTGACTTCAGCAACAGATATGTCTTGAATCACAGTGCAACTAGGGCATGCATGTAGGGCCATCTCCACATTCCTAAGGATACCTATAGTTTTGATAGTACTACCATCTAATTGTAACACATCCCTAACAATGGGCTCATATTTCATTCCTAAAGCATCAGCAACACACCTAGGCATTACTGAGCTACTAGCCCCTGAATCTATCATGCAATTGTGGACTAATTTTCCCCCCTATAATCAGAGAAACATAGAATGGAGGAGGTCTAACCTTTTTATTTGTCTCCACATCCTCTGCTAGTTGTACTAGACTTATGGCACTCTCCGTGATAGATGGTTGATCCTTGGGTTCAATCTTCTCCAACTCTTGCTGCAACATCCTCTTCTGCATTGGTATGGTAGCAACAACATCCCACATAGAAATATTCACATTTGTCTTCTTCATTTGATCTACCACACTGAATGGTGTATTAGGAACTTTGGTAGAAACTTTGGGAGCTGCACTTATAAGAGGTTGAGATGTGGCAACATAAGGATCACTTGCATCTTTCTCTATAGAACCTTGCTTTTGCTGTGAAGTACTTGTTTGTTCATTTGTTGCATGTATATGAGGTGCAACACTTGAAGTTAAGGCCTTCTTAGGAGAAGGAGGGGCAGCATGTTCCATAGCTCTCCTCTTACTTCCTGTGTTATGAGCAACGAAATCCTATTTTACATTACAATGCTCCCCAATCTGATCATTCATGAAAGAGCAAACATCATGTCCTTGATTAGATGAGGCCTCCTTGGGATGATCCTCCCTATATGATTTTTTTGCTGTAGGTTCTTGATCAGTCAGGGCCAAATAAGATTCTGCCTTTTGGCAGATGCAATAGGTATAGGAATAGTTGTAGGAAGGATAGAAATCTTGATCTTGGGCCAAGTTATTTTGAGGGAATATAGCTCTATTCTTATTTGAGCTTGAAGTAGAAGCATGACTATTTTGCCTACCTTGATCAAAAGAGCTATTCCACTGGTTAGGAGGCCTACCAGCATTTGGAGCTTGATACTACAATTGGGGAGGCTTGCCACCTTGAGCTTGCTGCCTTTCCAAGGCCACCACTTTGTTACTCATTTTTTGTATTATAGAAAAACTATCCTCTAATCTCTTCCCTTGGTCTTTCAACTCCATCCCCCGCTCTTGCAATTTTTTATCCAGGGTCTTCTCTCTTTTATCTGTATTCAGCACTAGACCTTGGAACATTTCTTTGAGTTCATCTATCCCATTTGAGGATGTGGAAGCTTGAGGGACTAGAGGAAGGGCTTGTGATGTAGAAGTTGTAGGAAGAGGGGCCATTTCTAGTTGGTGGTTGGGAACATCAGGAAAGAAAGGCATAGGGGGCCTTGGAGCCAACTTTCCTCCTTGTATTAGGATGTTCTCAGCTTTTATGGCTATCTCATAGGCATTAGGCAAGGTATCTCCTCCCATAGTTTGGATTGTAGTGGCAATATCACTGTTAAAAGCTATAAGGTAATGCAAGAAGGCATTACCAGGGGTAGGTTTCACTATAGTAGGTATTCTATCCCATGTCTTTTGAAATCTATAATTAAAATTAGTCATACATTCATGGGGGGCCCTTTTTATAGTAGTCAGCTGCTCTAAAAGTGACAAATGGTCACTTCTATCCTCAAAATGTTTGCATAACCCTACTCCTAGTCCATCCCAATCAGTTATAGAACCATGAGCTAAGCCTCTATACCACTGTAATGCTTTTCCTTTTAAATATGAGGCTAGAAGTCTGACAGCAACATCATCCTCTGTGATACCATGAATATTACAAACATTTGCTACTTCTTGGATATGCTCTAAAGGGGAGATGGAAGTTTCACCAGTGAAATCAGGTATACTTTTTAGTGCAGATACTGATATATCATGTCTTTGGGCTAACAATAGAGGACTTCCACCATTAAAGGTGGCAAAAGCGTGAACTCTTGATTGTGCCATGTAAACAAGTGTTCTAATTATGAGTGTTGATGGCAATATAGGCTAAGTTCGAATAGTAGGAGGAGTAGAGACAGATCTTAAAGGTATATTAACTATTATTACACCCCTAACTGGTGATAATGAAGTTCTAGTCCTCCTTCTTCTAGGATTTGAAAGAGAAAGCTCTTGATATTGAAATTTACCTCTAGAAGATGCCCTTGTTTTGGCTCTGGGCATGAATTACTGCAACTTTGGCCTGGAACCAGATTTGTTGATGTTCAGAGTCACCAAGTACTTTGAAGAATTAGCCTCTTGAAGGCTCGAATACTGAAGCCAGCACTACCTCTTTAGCATTAATCTCTGAAACTCTTTCTTCTTGACACCAGTAGACTTTAAATTTTTTTTTGAAAAACTGTCCCACCGGCCGTGCCAAAAACTGTCGTCACTTAGGTTTGCACCCTTGTCCAAGGCCTATGTGCAAGGACAACCTAGTGAAACATGGAAACAACCTCCAAGCTGTGGGACTTGAATTGCGAGGTTGAGTCTCTAGAGAAGGCTGACTTCCTCTTACTATCAGGGTGCACCTAATTGCTCTTGGAGAGAAAAAGGGAGAAGGAGAGCACAAAAGAAAATCTACCTAGTTCTAATCTAAGGAGGTGATGCACCAAAATAGAGTGTTTGGACCAATTCTCTACCCATACATGCACTACTGAACCAGAATGAAACTAAAGATATACACATCCAGACTTGCTTTAATCAAATAACCGCATACAGATCAAAAAACTAAGATGAATGACACAAGGAAGAAGTTCACCTAGATATCATTCACAGGCCAGCAAAGATACAGTCATGCAGATTACAGATTTCCACAAAACAATGTCATAGGCAAAGAATTCTTGTACTTTAATACCAATGGCTGAAGGAGATAAGTAGAGAATCAGACAGTTTAGAGGCACAAGAGAATTCACACTAGAATTGCAGAGCCACATCCAAAGGAAAAATTACAGAGAAAAGTCCCCTTACAAAAACTACAAAATCTACCTTTATAGTTCAGGCATAACTGAGATCTTTTGCTACTGAAGTGACCCTACAGGTACCTGCCATTAAGTCCTGCAGAGGACAATCATGAGGATCTGAATAAAATCTGATCCTGCTGTCATACAATGCCTTGAGAAGACAGAAATGGTGCCATAACTGCGCTTTCACTAGATAGATGGATCGACTGAGACGGTGGAGTGTCTTTCTATGTTTCGCATTCATCTCTGGTGGTTTGGATCGATCACCGAGATCAGATCCGCGAGATAACCCTCAATTTTCCTTTTTAGTGCATGAATCAGAAGAGCTGGCAAGTCAATGTATCCTTGGCACCATAATGAGCCACATGGGCTAATAGATTTTTATCTCTTTGCCACCCTGCTAAGTCTTTTTGTGTTGACGACCCTTTATCGAACTAATCGCGCCACGCTTCAAACTATTATATTAACTGTAACGATCACACACCTGATCGCGACACTAATTGCTAGCCGTCAACTGTCAACCTTGGCCGGTCCAACAAGACACGTGTCAGCAAGGTGCTATGTCACCATGGTATCCACCGTACAACTTCTGAAAAGTGAGATAGCGCCAACCATTGATCGACCTTAAATTTGACGATCGTGAAGACTCGTCGTACCACTATACTGTTCTTACCTTGGGCCCATCATACCTGGCGCCACCTCAGCAACCACACCACACCCAAATGATACCTAGCAATACCTAATAGACGTACCTTGGTGCAACATTGCCCCACTGATCCATGTGGCAAAAGGGCATTACGTCGCTATGGTAAAGATTGCACAACTTCACCGTAGCGAGATGGCACCATCTGTCGATACGACTTAATCTGACGATCATGAAGACTCGTCATAATTTACACTTTTCTCCTCTACTATCAGCACACCTGGCATCACCCCTGAGGTTTACGAGATAACATGGCCCCACCTGACAAGTGTCACTAAGGTGCTATGTCGCCATGGTAAAGACTGCGCAACTTCACCATAGCGAGGTGGCACCTGTCATTGATCTGAACTGATCCAACGGCAAGAAAGATAGATCATCCCCCTTAGTGCATCAATAAATAGGAATTGGCCACATGAAAACTATTTGATAGATCCTCGCTGACATCTGATCGGGCACACTTGAGACTCATTGGACACGTGGCAGAAGGGCGCTATGTCACTATTGCATTCACCGTGCAACTTTTGAAAAGCAACATAGTGCTGACCATCGATCTCCTTAGATTTGACGATCATGAAAGACCTGCCCTGATCCTACAGCCACATTGGAAACCTTGGCCCCATAACACACGTAGCGACCCCACACTAGTCTGTGTAGCATTGTCCTAGCGACCTGTACCACCTTGACCCATTGAGTAGCTCTTTCTTGTAGATGTGGCATGTTCTAATTTGTTATCGTGGATTGAGGAACCTTCCAACTGGGTAAACAGAGTATGGAATGGGAGCCAACTCATTTGCTTGAAGTTCTTTTTTGCGGTGACTTTTCGTTAGGTGCTATGTCGCTATCGAAAAACTTGTGAGTTTTTTGATGGCGACATAGCGCCTAACCGACATTTCTCATCTCTGGCCCGTGAAACTGATCACCCACCATGAAACTTTTCTAACCCGTCGAAGAACCCTAGATGCCCTGCAAACTGGACCCACTGGACACACGTCGACAGGGTGCGATGTTGCTATGCTATCCACCGTGCAACTTTTGAAAAGCGACATAGCACTGATCATCGATCTCCTCAGATCTAATGATGGAGAACCTGTGGGCTATAGAAACTTTTACAAGGTTTGATCACTTAGATTTTTTGATGTCTCTTAGGCATTAAAATAATATTAATTCTGGGACTAGCCGTTGGACGGGCTGGATGTTTGAAATTTGAATCTTTGCGGGGCAAAAAAATGATAACAATCCTTTCAAGTACCACAATTATGACAAGTAGGTTTAGAGTTCTTACTCTTGTTGTTCCTTTCTTTAGCACTTTTGGGTGATTCTCCATCTTCAGTACTTGTGTATCCCAGTCTAGGTGTATCATTATTGGATCTAGAAGATCTCAATAATTGTTCAAAAATTTGATGGCTTCATTCAGCTTATTGAAACTCTGAAAAAAATCCTTTTCCCTTTTTAGGTCATTTTGCAATTTCTCATTCTAAAACTTCAATGTTGTTATCTAATTGTTTGTAACATTCAACTCATAGATGGCATTCATCATTTCACTCAATGTTTCTAATTACATGTTGGAAATCTTGGTTAGCTCTGATGATTTCTCTCCTAGTCTGCTAATCAAAACTCTTTTTTCCTCTTCAATCATGGCTTTTTCTTCCATGGCTTTCTTCTTATTTTCAGTCACTTCACATAGTAGTATGGCTTTGTGATTCTTGCTCCAGCTTGAGATTTATGATTTCATCGGCTTGGTCACTATTCTTTTCCATTAGATCTACAATTGCGACATCAAATTCATTGGAGCCTCCATTATCAAATAGCTTAGTAGTGTCCATCTCTCTGTATTATTTGTCATTCTCCTCAATGGTAATTTCCTTCCTTTTCTTCAATGATTTCTTTTGTTCTTGTTTTACTTCATCTAGTTGATGTAGAATGAGTTGTATTTCAATTCTTTGATTCTCAATGATCTTTCCTAACATTTAGACTTTAGTTTCTAAGACCTTTCATTAAAGCTCCAAAGCTTCTATTTCAGAGAACAAGGATTTGATACCAATTGTTGGAATTACACTAGGAAAGGTAAACTTCTAAGGGTTGGGTGATTAGTATTTTAAAATTTTACCCATAAAAACATTCACCACACATCCATCTCACACATCTATTAAGTAAGCTGAAATACCATGTAAAGCATGTACATCTAAAATATGTAAACAAGTAAACACATATGAGACCATATATGATTGCCTAGAAACCCTCTAATGAGAAGGTAAAATTGGGATGAGAATGATTCCTACAAATCTTCACTACTATAGTAATAAAGTGTATCCAATGAAGGTTACAATATTTTGATTATGAGACATGATCTACCCTATGAAAGTTTTGCCATGTTAAAGGCTTACACAGACTGTTAGGTCTCACCCTACTAAAGGATTTCAACACCTTGTTAGAACTATGCCTTGTCAAAGGACTTCAACTTACAATTAAGTAACTACCCTATTAAAGGATTTCAATATAGCCTATTAGGACTACTCTATTAAGATATTTAACTAATTCACCTACTAGAATAACTCACCAATGATCTTGCAGTTATCACTTGATTGTCTCATGACAGATCAACCCTAAATTCATATATTCTCAATCTTTCTTGATCAGACATCTATTTTTTGTTTGCTATCTTCTTTAATCTATTCTCCTTTAATTGATTCTATAATGTATTCTCAGATCAAAACTCCCTAGCCACCATGAATACTCTAGTTGTGTATGCAAACTTCTCTTTTTCACTCCTTCATATGCTTTTTTCACATCATAAATAGTTAAGGGTGTGTCCTCCTTAAGAAGACTTTGGTGACTTAGGGTTAGGTATGAATCAACGATTGTGATTCATCCATTTTGCCACTTAAACCTTCCCTTTTTCTGATTGGCTACATGTAATGAATTGGGAATCCAAAATAAGATTTTTCCTTATCTCCAAATATTGTAATTCAATCTTTAGGTTGGCTAACAAATGGTTTACATAGTTTTTTGTGCAATTACAAACAACTATAACAAAACTATCTTACTTAGCATCTAAAGTCTCTCATGCTCAGCATATACTATTCTTTATACTCTAACTTGACATCTATATCACTTGGCATACACTACTTACTTAGCTCTTGAGTCACTTGGCATACAATGTTTGCTCTGCACTTGAGTGACTCAACACATAAATAAATCAAAACTCACTGTGGAGTCGACATGCTATATTATATACACGTTGTGCTTAGCATGTAGTACTTATTTGGCATGATTTAAGTAAATGACTAATGTGTGTAGACACTCACTTGTCAAAACTGATATGAGATCAACACTATACTCTATCCTAATGATAAGGTTAAATGCACATAATATAAGTTGATGATTTACATAAGATATGCAAGATATATAGATAGTAGTGCATAGATAGAGCAACTGTTATATAGTTTTTGATGATTGCAAATATATCTTCTAACAAAGATACATTATGGAGGTCTGCAATTAGATGGTGATAGAAGATGATAAAATGGTGATGTTAGCTAGTGTGCAAGCCCTAGTGTTGTATGTGTGAGAATTTTTATAAATTGTGGACTAATAGTGCTATTGTAATTACAAAATATTTAATTGTCTTATTATAATGAACTGGGAAATCTTGAAGGTTGACTCAAGGAATTATTTTTAAGATATGGTATATAGGAAAGCTATTTTCCTTGTTTGTAAAGTATGTAGTATGCACAAAGTTCAAGGAAGTGTGAACAAGAGAAGAGTATTTGATTAATGTAGGTAAGCGATCTAAGGGATTACTATATGCAAATTATGTGATCTAGTATGAAGATTAGAAGGAGTAGAAGTCAAGTTCATAGGATAGACAAAGAGGAAGGAATAGTATAGTTCAATTTTATTATTTTGCAAGGAATAATGCAAAGATAATTTGGACAATGAGTTCATTGGTCTTGACCTTGAATCTATTTGGAAAATGGGTCCATTTGCCTTCTACAACTCCTAATAGAGTTGGCACAACTCCTAACAGGGTTGAAATCTCATAACAAAGATTCAAAATCTCCTAACATGGATTGATGTGTACTGAATGTGGTTATAGACTCCTAGCAAGGTTCATCTTCTAATAAGCAATATTTATATTAGTACATCATCTTGTGGGTACCATCCCCGCTAAGGCTTTCCATTTGATCAAGGGTTTTCCTAGTTAGAATATCTAGTGTTATTGTGTATGCGTATTTTGTTGTGGTTTGTGATTATATTATTCATGTAGTAAATATTTTATAAGGTTGATAGTTGTGATATTAGTTGGATAACTAATTTTTTATATTGGTGGACTACATATTCTAACAAATCCCTCTCAAGTTTTTGAAAAAAAACAGAAAAATCCTAAACACATAACGTATTAATATTGGCAATATTTAATGGTAGTTCATTGCTACCTAATGGGTTATTAGGAAAATATGATGTGTTAATATTTAATAATTGATTTTAAAACCATCCAATACATATTTATATTTTAGAATATATATAAATTATGTATATATGCTTTTGATATTAAAGCAATCAAAATAAGGGGTTGATCCATAAGAATAAAATGATTGAAAGTTCATTACTATCACAATACTAACTATATGGTAATCAATACATTTACAACCCTAACATATAATATTGCAAACTTGTTCCCATGAAACCTAAGAAACATATCAAATTGATATCTAACAATTTACCATTATGTTAATAATATCAAAATTGTATATCGACATCAAGTTGATAAGCAACATATAATGTAAAAATATTATATAGATTAAAATAGTTGTTATAACTAATCTTAAAATATAATAATAGTTAAACTAGACTTCAACCTACTACGTATAGAAAATTTATTATTATAATTTAAATTGAATCATCAATTTTTCATCCAAACTCATAGTTAATAATTGTCTATAAAATCATATATTGTAAAGATCATGATACATCCTTCCAACTTTCCAAAACTAACTTTAAAAACAATATAATGACCTTAATAACAATATTTTGGGTTTAAATATGACGATATAAATTGTAATAAAAAGGTTAATGAATAGAATATGACTTTAGTGAACATCAATATCTATTGATCAATCACCGAATCTTATTTTTTCCATGGGAGGACAGCCTGCCAAATTCTAATGAAAAAGAAAGTGTCCACATTATAGTGTCGGTTTTGTGGATGACTCCTGCTTTATCAATGTCAGCTTGAGAGTGTATATTCAAAACCAAGTCATTATGGAATGGTTAATCTTCATCGAGAGAAGCTATTGTCATATAGCTTCACGTGTGTGCAAGTTCAATTTTCTACGTGGCTATTATTATTAATTGTTCTATAACTTTCTGTCTTTATCGATATTAATCGATTTAGCCATTCAATTTAATATTCGATCTGAATCAATTAACACCCAATGGTTTGTGTCAACACCACGCCTGTGGTTCACTGCATTTCTCTCGTTTTCTTTTGTTATTTCTCTATTTAACCTTTTCATATATATCTCTTATACAAAATGGTTAGTTCTTTTATACAAAATGTCGGTGCTCCAGTTTGTGGCTCCTACCTTCAAAAGCATGGGAATCAAATACTCAAAACCAAAGAAAATTGAGCAGACCATTTCAGTTTATTTTTAGAATGGAAGGGTCTATTTTAATTTTTCATTAACATGCAAGGATAACAATAATATATATTTTTAAAAATATATATAAAAAGTACGTTTTCATATTTTCAATAGGATATAGTCTAAGATAAAGCGAAAACGAGAACCATTAAAGATTAAATGGTCTAATAAGGATAGGGAGTATTATTTTGATGCTCAAGACTCATCGAGCTTTCTTATTAGGAATCTAATAGCGACTTTAAAAAGTGGAAGACTTAGCAGAAGAAAAGAAAATTATGATTCATGGACACAGATGTATGCAACGAAGAAGTCTTACCAACCATCATTCTGAATTATATGATCAACACTTTACAACCACTATAGTTGACTGCATTCACTGTCAGTGGCACTGATTTATTCTTGTCTGCGAGCTTCTACTTTTGTCCTATCTTTGGTTGCGGTCGATTTGTGCTGACATGCAAACAGTGTTAATTTAAGATATAAATTAAGAATAAAAAAAATAAGAACAAGAGACAGGATATATCATGGTTCACCATAACTTTGGCTACATTCACACCGAGAGCAGAGCAAATATATTATTCAGTCATTGTAGCTTACAAACACAGGACTTTGCCCTTATATTTATACATTAGTTCTTCAAGAGAAGACAAAGTGACAAATAAGAAGAATGTCAAATGAACAGACATGACAGTTGGACTTCACATCCAACAATCTCCCACTTGAAGTTCAACTTATGCTACAACCTCATATCTGAATATCCTCCCACTTAAACTCTGCTTTCCCTTACCAAAACTCATAGTAGGAAAGTTGTCAAAAGACAATCTTTGTAGCCAGAATAACAACCACAGCTAATCACTAATCAAATCCAACTGTCCATACAACATCAGTAGATTTATAACCACATAACCAGCCCATACAACTCACCAAAAATACCATCTTCTAACAAAACATACCAAAAAACTATGGATGTGCAAAAAACTAGAAGGCCATTATAGAGAAATTTAAATTGCATGAGCAATGACAACTATAAGTTGACTCAATCTACCAATCAGCACATAGAAGGCATGGCATTAACTTGAGATGATCTGTGAACCGCAATCAACTTGCTGCAAAAGGACATCCTCCAAGTCCTCATGAAAAGACCACGTATTTTTGTTTTAAAAAAATGAAGTACAACAACAATAGAGAAACTCAAAAAAAAACTCTTAGAAGGGACACCAACGCAAATCATAACTCATCCTTCTACCAACACCATCAAGTGCCCAGCTATGTCCAATTGTCAATTTAAGATATAAACTAAGAATACAAAAAATAGAACAAGAGACAATATATATTGTGGTTCACCACAAATATGGCTACATTCACACCAAGAGCAGAGAAAATATATTATTCAGTCATTGCAGCTTACATACGCAGGGCTTTGCCCTAATATTTATACATTAGTTCTTCAATAGAAGACAAAGAGACAAATAAGAAGAATGTGAAATGAATGATATGATAGTTGGACTTCCCATCCAACAAATAGAGGTGTTGTGAAAGGACTTCAACATTTTCAGCGTATAATAGTAATTCTGTATAGCATTGCTAAGATCTTGTGCCCCATGTTTTCAAAATGTCGCCATACCATTTTTGCTAATTTTATTTTTCTTGTAATTACTGTCATATTACTAACTTATATATATATATATATATATATATATATATTCTAAGTTATCAAGGTTTTAATCTTTCACCTTCACTATATATATTATAAAATATATAAGCTAGTAGCAATGGCATTACACATGAATCAAATAATTATTTAGTGGATTTTTATAGCTCATAATTTGTCTTAATAATCTTTAAAAATAGTTTCATAAATAGGTTACCATATAGTGTGATTGTGATGTGGTAATTGTATTAATGTGCAAACTAAGGTTCAAATCTCAAATAGATTAACTTTTATTCATATTTCATTATATTTTGTCAAATATAATTTCAAATAGTGTAATTTAACAACTTTAAGTAATTTAACTAGTACATATAATATTGCAAATAGAAATTTAAAAATTTGGACACCAATTTATTTTTAGTGGGTGCTATTAACTAATTTAGTTTCATGTTTGAGATTATTTTAGTTTATTATTAGAGAAATTGATTTTGTTTTGTAAATTATCTATAAGATGGATGTTAAACTTAGTATCTAATGTTTCATATTCTTAATGTTAGAGTTTGGTTTAGAGCTTATTTATTTTACATAAGGATATAATTTGGTTTATTAATAGAGATGGGTTTTAATGTTTTAGTGTAGTATTATGTTTATCTTTTAATTTAATGATATATCATAATTTAATTTAGTTTAGCTTGAGTTTAGGTCCAATATAGTTCTCTCTCCCTCTCCCTCTCTCTCTCCTCCCCCCCCCCACTCTCTCTACCTCTCTGCTAAAGACTACTATCAATTTTCTTAAGATCTATCTCATCTCTCCCCTCTTACCCACTTTATATCTCTAGCTCATCTCTACCCAATGGAACTTTTCCTTTATCCCATTCTTGCTCTACCTCTCACCATTTATCACCAAAATTATCTTCTTTCTATATCTACCTCATGCCTCTTACTCTCTTAACTCCCTCCCCTCTCCCCCCCCCGCCCCCCTCTCTCTCTCTCACACACACAAATGCACGAATATCTCCTCTACCTAATCTTCCCCTTTCTGTTCCATATTTCCTCTTTTATTTCAACCTTATGATATTATTGTTAACCTATTCTCTCATTTTCCTTCTCTCAAACATGCATCCTATGTAATTAACCCCCTCTATCTACCCAATTATTATCCTCTTTACCTATCTCCCCTCTCTCTTCTCATCATCTCTTCCTCCCTATCTATACTCTATATATTTCTCACATCTATCAATCTCTCAATGATTTATCCACACTAACTCTCTCTCTCTCTCACAAATATATGCACAAATCTCTCCCCTCCCTACTCTCCATGTGTGCTTATCACTACCATAAAGTATTATAAGTTCATTCATACATTCTCAGATGTCCATTTGGAAATATTTCTTTGAGACATCAAGATGAGCATTCCATGTGCTCTCCTTGTCATTTCATATTTTGAATGCACTATTTTTTGGCTATTTTTATTTTAGGACACATAGATAAATTTAAAGATAATGGTTTGTTATTTTTCTATCATCAATATTTGTTGATGTAAGAATTTTGCTAAGGGAAAAATTCAATTAGGAACTAAGAACTCAAACACAAGCATAATTGTAGACCAAAAATGGATGTGATCAATGAATCAGACTATGTCCAAATACATTGCTCTATTCAGAATGTGATGTTGAAACACACTAGAAGTGCCTATATATAAAGGCCTCTCAAGAAGCACCTAGAATGTCTCTTGAAACAACCTGAAGATAAGACAACTAAGAAACTTATCCAACATTCTAGATGAATGGATAAGAATGAAAAAGTCTCATATGTGTGTAGAAGATTCCTATGTTGTAGACAACATGTGCTTAAAAGAGGTGCGAACCCCTATGATGCCATCATGACAACTCACAAGAGTGCACAAACTCCTGAGTGTCTCACAAATAAAAATAATAAAAAATAATCAAATAATGCATTAACCTAAGTAAACTTAAGTAAGTGTAATAAGTAAATACTTATTTACACCAACAGTTGATTATACACTCGGAGTTCTCCTCCATTTTTATATTCTATGGTTAGTCTTCTATGGTTTGAAGATTTTAAAAATAATGTCAATTAAATTAGTTATTATTTGTTCTCCTCTAGTTTTTTATTTCATTTAGAATATTTTCATTTCATTATTTTTAAATCTTATAATTTAATTTCCAATCTCCTTCTAGAATATCTCCTTCTGGTACAACTCTAATTGGACACAATAACTCATCATCTTACTCTGTAAATGCATACTTAATGTTTGAAGGATGGTAAATAGTTCTAAGCTAGGATTCATCTTTATGAGTCCCAAAGAATTCTCTTTCAAATTCTTCTTACAATTGTTTTGTATTCTTTAGAAATTTATTGTAACTCATCAATCTATATTCTTCGTACATTTTCTCTACATCATCTTTGTCTTTTATATTGTCCATAAATTTTTCATAAGTCCCTAGTCTATGTTTACTGTGTTGCCTCTTGCTATTCAAATAAAGAGAGACTAATTTTTATATTTTTCATAATTTTAGGATGACCCCACTTACATTTCTTTAGATGGAGGACTAGTATGACTTTTTTAGTCATGGCTTAATTAAGATATTAGGAGCTCAATTAAAGTTTATCAACTATTTTCCTGCATTGATAAAGGGAATATGAAGGGATAAATCAGATTTTGTTATTCCCTTTATTGCATTGAGCGATTAAAATACTATTGTGTTGAATGACTAGGTTATTATTATACAAAAGAATTGGATTAATATCATAGATGTTAATGTCTTGCACTATCATTTGGCAGAGATTGCTAGAATCTTTCAAATGTAAAAGATATAACTTTTTTTATAGAGAAATTTAGAAGATCAAGTTCAACTAATTGGATTTGTCATAGTAGGCTCCATATAAGGGGATTGCACCCTTTCTTTAACTCTAAGAATAGTACCACAAAAATAGAAAAATACAGGTTACTGGAGTAAAATAGAACTATACATATTCAATTAGAGCTCCTCCTATATAGAAAAAAACTTCAAGCTAGTCTTGGGGTATTGAAAGTTTGTCCACTAGTTTAGGAAATTTAATGTTGCATTGCAATTTGCAAACATATTGTTTTTAAAACCTATAATCATACAACAGGAAAAGATACTATCGATTTTGATATAATTTCCATAATTTTGGACATTTGCTCATGTGACTTCTGATTGAATTATTTCCACATTATCAATCTATACTATTTATAGGTGATAGTGTTGGAAGATTTAGCTTATGAATTTGCAAATGTTACAGCATTCAAGACATCCTTTTATCATGATCATTGTCTTTCTTCTATTCCATTTATAGTATCCAAATCATATTTTCTCACTTCTCAAATATTTTCAAACTTCAAACCATATTTCAATCTTCAAATTTAGGACATACCTATTATTATGCTTTCATGTTAGAATTTCATTATTATCAATCTTGTTTTATTTAACACATAAGTTTCTATCTCATTAAATTTCATAACTTCTTGATATCAATATCAACAATAAAAGCTATATACTAGAAGATCTCCAAGACATGACAAACATCTTATGAAAAAAATTAAACTAAGGAGTAAGGACTTTGGACTTTAATTATTACAATTCTTATTAAATCCAAAAATTTCAAATAGGTTTAAGAGCTATAATTAATGGGAGGATTGGATTAAATAAAAATTAGACTACTTGATCTTTAAGATTAAAATCATTCTGTTAGAAAAGTTTTTAGGGATTGAAAATAGCATTATAGATTTTATTTATCACTTATCCATCATTTCAAAGCCAATGAGAGTTGCAAAATTGAAAATCATTGTTGAAAGAGAGTCTACTACTGCAGTGTGAAGATATCAAATAAAATGGATTGTACATTTTAATATTCATCTGACCTAAGAAAAGTAAACCAGAATTTTGATGTTTTTTACATAAATCAGTTTCTAGGGCATCACCCTTTTCCTATGTGCATGAAGAGGATACATGAATATAATGAACAAACCATTTTAAAAATGATGCAGCAAATCTATTGAAACTTTTAAGCTTATAGTGGAAATAAGAAAGGGGAAAATAATGCTATGTTGAAAAGAAATAGTCGTAGATCTTGCATAACTTAATAATAAATTTGTACTTCCCCAACATAGATCCAATACAAAACCAATGAGAAAAAATATTCCCTAAACACCAAAGAGGTATCCTAGGAAAATAGAAAGAAATTAAAAGTAGTGGCTGATGAGAAAACTAAATAAAGTGGTTTGTTCTCTTGCATAACGTAGAATAGAGAAAGATAACAAGTATTGTTTAATTTTTTTAGTTACTCACATTATAAAAACAAAACAAAAGATATCAACATGCTTGCATTTAGAATGGGAGACTACATATTACCTGTTTGCACTGCAGATTTGGATTTCTCTCCAACCCGATTGAAGAGTTTGCAAGTAGAATCAAAATGGCTAGACTATAGAAGTTCCAAAACATAATCTGATTTCTAAACAAAAATTGCAAATCTTACATATTTGGTTTGCACGTCTAGAATGGTAGCTGACAAGTCAAGAAAGGGGAGGTTGGTTTCACAGAGTAATTATATATAGATTCCAATTTTGAAATATAAATTCTTATGGTTGAGAAGTGGAGAAGTGGTGTATTGGCCAACAAAGACAAGTGGTGTATTGTTCAAGCCTAAGAACCAATAAAAATTCTATTGCGATCAGGAAACTATAATAGGTAATGATTTATTCCTTGACCTTGTTTGCTGTGAAATGTACTAAACTAAGCCATTTAATAAATCTAGGTATCACATTCTATTTGAATCGGAGGAGCCCAATATTACTATTGCAATATTTCATGCTTCTACAATCCATAATATTAACTTTACATCTTTTTGCTAAATTAAATACAAGAGTTCTGTAGAATACATGAATCCCACCATAAAATAAGGAACAAAAGTTTTAAACAACACACAATTCTTACAATAGGTTATACTGATGTATTTCATTTCACATTTTGCACAATGTAATGGCTTTAGAAGATGGAGGCCAGATCAATTTCACTGCATTCAAGAAATTTTAACTAGCTTTTTGAGTTTAATACTGAAAAAAATCATGTAATCCACACAAAAATTCTTGAAGAGTCCAAAACCTAGGAAGATCCATGGTGTTGAGAGTTAAAAGGTAATAGACCATGTCACAATAGGGAAAAATAATGTAAAACATACAATCTCAATGAAAACATTGAATGGTCAGGATAGCTCATGTTAGGGCATAAAAATTAAAAAAACCCATTAAATAGTTTATGCAGCCACGAAAACTAGTGTTTTACCTCAACAAACTGCATTTGAGATCATCTAGGCTCTGAGTAGTTGATGATTTCTAGCCCATGTGTTATTTTTCTGTTACATTAAAAACCCAAAATCCCGAAGAGTAGGTTAATTATAAACTAGAAAACTCTAGTGCAAATACAGAGGAAACTGAGCCCAGTATATTAAACAAACAAGAGATCTTTAGGGTATTTAAGTACATGTTTATTGTGAAGATCCGAATCATTCCCATTGAAGATGTCAACAACTAGGGCATAATAGATGAGAATAAAAAATGTGACATAAATCATGCATAACTCATCTTGAGTTGTAGTCATAGCCACCATAAGCCCTTTTGACTCTATTCAAACTATTGGTATGCCCTATTTAGAACTGTTGATGAAGCCTACTTGACAATGCCTAAACTGAGTCAAGTGCCCAAAGTTTTCAAAAGATAACAATTAGTCATTTTAGGAAAACTCTCGACTTTACCTATTGGCTTTATTTTAAAAAATTAAAAAGTATTTAAATAATTAAATATAAAAATATGTTAAAGACATTATTTATATTTTCTCTTTAACTATCATCTTTAATACTATTGTATGTAGTAGTGGAACTTTTCCAATCACACAAAATAATAGAAAGGAATAGAAAAGAGTGCTTAAGGAATGAAGAATAGGAAATATTAGAGAAAGAAGGGTGAATAGTATTATAGATGCCAAACAATCTATGTAAACAAGAGAACATTTCCTAGAATGAGGTTGACAAATTTGAGTGGTTGAGAATAGAAGAAATAAGGCTTTGAACTCTACCAATAACACAAAATAACACAATGGAATAGAAAAGAGTGTTTAAGGAATGAAGAGTAGGAAATATTAGAGAAAGAAGGGAAAATAATATTACAGATGCCAAAGGATCTATGTAAACAAGAGAACAATTACTATATGATTGAATTTGTTTATAATGAATAAATAATGACTATTTTGAAGTCTACCTCTTCACTATTTATGTCTTTGCATTTTAGTACAGAGTAATGGTAATATTTTAGTTTAAGCATAGATGGGCTTTTGTAAGTTTCTATAGCAAGTAGTCTTTCCTTTTGTAGATTAGTAATTTGGTATTGTAGAACTCCAAATTAGTGTGAAATTATTAGAGAATTTGAATCTTGTTATAATTAGATATTTCTTATTTCATTTTCAAATAAAAAGTTGAATATTTCTATATCATTGACTACTTTGAAGTTATATATCTTTGAGGTAGAGGATCTTTCATCAAGAAGCTTATGATTTTTCCTTTTTGTAGATATTTCTTACTTTTTAATTTAATAATTCAATATTTTAAATTTTGTCAATATCTACCTTAATTATAAAATATTGTGATAACTTCTACTCATTAAATATGTCTTTCTTTTCCTTTATATGTTTAGGTCAAGCAATAATAATGAGGATAATATAATAATTTATTCTCTATTAATATCCTTGAATAGACTAAATATTTTGATTGTCCTAATTGATTTTCAATTTCTTTCACAAATATCTTCATAATAGTTTGACTATCTAGACATCAAAATGGAAAAAATAATAGTAGTGCTACTTGTAACTTTAAGTTGTTTTTCCTTTTATTTTGGTTTGGTCCAATTCCACTAAAATATAAGTTTGAATTAACTAGCATGTAAGTTCTTATATATTTTGTTAGACTAATTAGTTGTTTTCACTTATTAATTAAACCACTTTGATTTAATTAAATAAGTTGCCTATTACTCTAGTTTGCTTAAGCTATCTCGTAAGTGCATATAATTAATATTTTATTAATTATAATGTGCAACCCTAGCTTTTTTAGGCTTTAGGTTACACTTTTTGGGTTTCGATCTCCTTTATAAGGATTGATCTCTTTGTAAATTTATTGAATCCACTGAATAATATTTTTCTTCTTCATCTGAGTTTTTTAGATCAAACCCTTGCCTCTTCTTGTCTTTTTCTTCTCCATGACAGGTTTTCTGCATTAAGGTTTTCTTGGGCTTCATGGATTTGTTATATGTTTTTTCTCAAATCCTACATGGTATCAGAGCCAAATCTACTATAGCTTGTTTAGTGTTTCAAGAAAAAGGGAGAACAAGGGTTTGGCAGATCAGATCTCATATTTTTTCAAATTTTTTTTTGAGAAAATAGGGGGGTCACCAATTTTTGGAGTAGTCTGAGGCCAAATGGACATCACGGATGGATTCAGAAGGTGTCAAAACCTCGATTTCCATATAAAATTTGTCTGATTTGGACAACATTGATTTGGGAGGCAAAATTTTTTTGCCTATCAAGGCCGTATGGCCCCTAGAATGTAGTTCGAGGCAAAAAATTTATTAAAATCACAAAAAAAAATAAAGAACACAATTTTAACTGCGAGTCAGTTAACTAACCATAGCAAAACTGCTAGTGGACACCATTGATGGCCACCCTAGCGGTTACAGCGAGCCCATAGCGGCTCCACTGGCAGTGTCTACCACACTCCTTCCTCCCTCCGCCTAACCACCACCTGGCCACTACTTTGATAGTGGTGTGGGGGTGGTGTGGGATTTTTTATTTTTAAAAATTTTTATTAAAAAAAAAAATTCATGCATTTTAAGAGGCCCTGTTGGTTTTTCCTCCGTAACTTGAGCATACGGACGTATTTTTTCTATCCAAAAAATGCGTCAGAAAGCTGGTTTTGAGATAGAGATATTTCTATAGGTTTTTTTGAGTTTTGATGTAGTTTGGTTGCCTATTTTGGCAATCAAAACTAAATTTTCTGTTTTGCACTCCAAGAGGCATATCTTGAGCATCTGATCTCCAATTTTAGACTTCTTTATATCATTGGAAAGCTATTTCTATGTTCTTTCCAGTGATGCTAGTTGTTGTTCTAGATTCTGCTCTAGGAAATTTTTATTTAGTTTTATGCATTTTTGCATTCTGGATATCTTGGTTGTTTCAGGTCTGGGGATCGATTTTGTTGCTTCAGATGCTTCGTTTTGGGTTATATCTTATGTTGTATTGATCTTATGTTTTTTTTTTAATAATTTTTGATATTCATTGTAAGCATCCTTATGCAAATACACTAAGATAAAGTGTCACTTCTTGCATTTCGAGATCCTTTTTATCATTGTGATTTTTTGTACTCACACTATTTTATAAAGTGCCATGAGGGGGATAGTTGATTGCCATTTAGGCCCTCTTCCTTTGTCAAGTGAGTGTCCCTTCCATGACATTAGCCCCATGATGTGTCAATGACATGTGCCTTTATAGGTGTATGTACCTCACTCTCTATGTGTCTGATTCCTATGTTGTAAGAGATTTTTGGCCCATCTTTTCAATTGCTTGTCACCTCACCCCATCTACATTAAGGGGGGGTTATTTTTTTGTTCTAATGCTTCCTTGGTTTGATGGTTCATTAGTGTGAGCTATGTATTTAGTACCTGATCCTACATACTAGGCGATTGTAGTCGTGGGCTATCTATGCATTTCGATGAGATGGATCATCTACCATATAGACATGCTTATTAATGCCCTCTATTTTATTGGAGGTTCTACAGATCAACTTTTTTAACAAAATTTTGTAGCTTTTCATCGTTTAGTGGTTCTATTCATGATCTCTCTTTGTTCCTATCTTCTAGAACATTCTTTGCTATCTCTTTTTGGCGTAGAATTTTTCCCATGTGGTTTTCTCTATTTCTCTAGTTTATAGAGATTTCCTTGTATTGGGTACCTGATCAGGCCTTGTTACTGGGACCCATTTTTCTACTTTCATAGCTGTGCTAGGTTAGCTTACCTCTTAAGCTTTGCTTAAGTGGAGGTGTTAGAGTAATTAGTTGCTTTCACTTATTATTTAAATCACTTTGATTTAATTAAATAAGTTGCCTATTACTATAGTTTTCTTAAGCTATCTCGTAGGTGCATATAATTAATATTTTATTAATTATAATGTGCAACCCTAGCTTTTTTAGGCTTTAGGTTACCCTTTTTGGATTTTGATCTCCTTTATAAGGATTGATCTATTTGTAAATTTATTGAATTTTTTGAATAATATTTTTCTTCTTCATCTCAGTTTTTCAGATCAAACCCTTGCCTCTTCTTGTCTTTTTCTTCTCTGTGACAAGTTTTGTACATGCAAGTTTTCTTGGGCTTCATGGATTTTTTATGCACTTTTTCTCAAATCCTATATATTTATTAATAACAACAAATAACATAAGTCAAGATCATGACATGCTAAACAAAATCTTTTTGTAGTTATGGTATTGGTAAATAATGGAATTATTAAGTACTTTTATATTACAAATCAAAGGATGCAACTACAAAATTCTTTGAAATAATCATAAAAGTTATAGTAAATTTATTAGATTTGATGATATTTTATTTTATTTTATTTTTTATGAAAATTAAAATTTAATAAAAGACACTCAAAACTTTAACAGATTCTATAATTCATATTATGTAAACTATTATTTTCACAAATCTTATTTTCAAATTTTATTACAATGAAATATTTAAAATTGTGTTCTTAAAGTTTCAAATCTTAAAAACATGTCATAATGTGATAGTTCAAAATATTATAAACTTCAAAGGTTTGTTCTTATTCATTACATTAGAGTTTGGTTATAAATCATCGATTTGAAAATTTAAAGCATATAAATTTTGAGATAAAACTACAACTTTCAAAGTTTAGTCTTTTATCATTACAACAAAATATTTAAAATATTGTTCTTAAAGTTCTTAATCTTAAAAACATGTCATAATTTGAAAGTTCAAAATATTACAAACTTCAAAGGTTTGTTTTTATTCATTACATTATAGTTTAGTTATAAATCATTGATTTAAAAATTTAAACCATATAAAATTTTGAAATAACACTATAACTTTTAAAATTTGATTTTTTTTTTTCATTATGTTAAAGTTTGATTATAAGTCATGAATTTGAAAATTTCAACCATAGAAAGTTTTGATATAACACAAAAAAAAGTGAAATTTGATAAATATTGTGGGAAGCCCAATACCTTATATGAAACATTCTTCCAAAGAAATTTTTAACGAAGGATCCACCTACATGTTAAAGAAGAATAGGGACAATGAAACTAATATTTGACCAGATGATTATTCATGTTTGTATTTTATTTAGATGTTTTCTTTGTGCCCGCTAATCTAATGTTCTTCACTATGAGGGATAGTATGTATATCATCTTGTAGCTGTCCAAAATCTTTCATTATTGATGTAAATCATGAACAAAAGTACACATGCCTAGAAACCATGATTTTTTTATTATTATTATATGGATCCTAATTGATTATCAAAATTGAAGGTTATGATTATAGTTTCCCTCCAAATTATTGAATGGTGGTATGCAAACAACATCCCTATTATTTATGATTGCTGGAGGATCCTAAATAAATGGCCTAAATCTAATTTTGGGCCATACTTTTAAAAGGATATTGAGTTTTAAAGAAAGTCCCAAAAGTAAAGGCACATATTCCCAATCAAATCTACTTTGGTTTGAAGAGAGAAAGGATAAGAAGTTTGACAAAAAGCCTCTCAAATAGAGATGCATGTTGAATCTACATACTTGTAATCTAAAATTATTTTTTACCAAATATTGGCTAATATGACATCGATTAAGATAAGAATTAGAAATTGTAGTTGAATATATGCAATTTACCATATGGAAAAAAATGGATTGCACTAGTGAAGTTGTCATTAATATACAATTACTTTTGTATAATTATTAGCGATTGGCTTAGGCATGGAAACCAATTTTTGTAAAGTGTACGCAACATGGCCACCACAAAAGTGCAAAAAAATTAGCCAAATTTGGTGTCCATAATTAGTGAGATTATTCAATTGGCAAGTATTACCCAGTAAAGTTATGCTTGATTCTAACAAAAGGGTGGATCTTGGTATTCACCCTTCATATTTATATGGGCATGACTTGCTTCTATTTCCCTACTCCACAATTTGAATTTTCTAGTTTATTGAAGAAAGACATGGTATTGTAAAATATGAAAAGAAGCTTTTTTTATCCATCAACATAAACACAAAGAGATTTTTGTAAATATGTTTGAGTAATAAATGTTGTTTGAATAATAAATTTTGAAGCTTGGAGGATGAAATATGAACATCTATGCCATCTTCATTTACTTCCTCTTGTATCAATTAGTTCATAGTCTATAAATCTTCACCACCTAAGCTTATACATGTGATGATAATTATACTTGAAATTTTCTTCTTTTGACTTGGTGGAGTTATCCTTAGAGCTACTATTGGCTACTTACTCTAATTATCTATTGGAAAATTTGTAGACTTTAAAATGCCTTGTCCTTCACAAACTTGACATCACAATTAACTATAATTCTTATGTCCCCTAGAAAAAAATACTCCGATATGGTTGAGGTTTCACTATATCCAAAAAAGTACCCCCTCTTTGTAGTATGACTAGGCTTATTACCTATGAAAGATTCATCTAGTTTAATCTTCCCTAGTACCTTGTGTGAACTTTTTCTAATTGTAAACTATTGTACTACCTGCTTCTTCCTATAACTAGTAGGGCATGTCCTAGTCATATATAATATCCCTTTCTACCTCTAATATAAAATATTCTTCCTCTTAGAAAGTCCATTTTGATATAGATTTCAAGGAACAATCCAACCTCTCTTGGTTCCTTCTCTAATATAGAACTCTCGGAAGCCATTTCCTTTGCACAAGTGCATTATTTCTTTGACCGAAGAATTTTTATCTTCCTTCCTTTTGAGATTTACATGAGATTGAGCTATTGGAATCCACTAAAATCCTTATCCTTGGTTTTCAAGAAGTGTATCCATTTCTTCTTAGGGAAATCATCAATAAAAGTAACATAGTATTCATATCCTCTAAGAGGCTTCATCGAAATTGGTCAATAGAAAGGGTTACTCATGATTTTCAATCCTTATTCTTGATCAACTCACAATTCTTCTCTAAAGAGTACATTATTCACCTTATCCCTAAGGACATATAAAATTATTATATTCATAGCTAAACCTAGCTCATGAAAACCATCACGAGGTGGCATTATCTTACCATTCTCCCTCTGAAACTCAATAACCCCTTTCTTAATTTCATTGAGTTTGGACAAGTTTCTCGTAGAAATTTGGATAGTGGTAGATTCTTCCTTAAAACTAGATAGGTATCTCTTAATCTTGTCATGTGAAATGATTCCTCATTATCTATGTACTAATTACGCTATGTGTTTTAGCTAAAAACACAAGATATGAGTGCAAACTCATCTTCCATTCTACTAAATAGATATTCAACCCTTACTAACACTATCACCTTCTTATTTCCCATCTTCTCATTCTTCTTCCTTTTCAACCAATACTTGCAAAACAATACTCAATTTTAGATAGGTCATTCTTCTTCTTTTCACTTTATGAATTAGATCCTTTTCTAAACGCCTTCTTTTCTTTCCCTTTTTCCACTAGGAAACATTTTCCTATTCCACCTCACTTTTTTGAGCTTTATTGACATATCAACAAGGTTTAGCCTAAACTCTGCCTGAGTAAAATCACTTAATAGTTGATCCTAACTTATTAAGGTGACTTGTCCACTAATAACTTAAACTAATACACCCCATTTCATAGGAAACACATTCATGGATATTTAGACTAGCTCATCATCACTAGGGCTATTTCTTATTGCTCCTTATTAATACTTGACAAGTTTAAGCATGGTGAGGTAACTTGTGACATCATCTCCCTTGATCATATAGGTATTCTTCAAATTTTTTCTAAGAATCAACTTTCTTCTAGTGCTAGCATTCTAGCCTAGATTCAAACTGGCATCCCACATTTTCTTCCCTATATCAAACTCTAAAATATGCGGAACAATATAATCCTTAACACTATCAAGGATTATCCTCCTCACCTTGGCATCATTCTTCTTATATGTTGCAAGTTGTGTTGCATCTATGGGTACAACTATAACACTAGTGACATAATACTTGATACCATTCTCTTCCAAGACTAAAGGAATCATATCCTTCCAAACACAAAAATTTGAGGCACCATCCAATCAATCTTCATCTTTCAAACCACCTAAAGCCATCTCAAAGGATAGAAACAATAATAGTTCCAAATAGATCAAATAAGGTTTTGTAAAACCTTTAATTCTTTTCTAAGGAAGACCTACTCTACCCTCAATATTGTTTTAATACCTCATGAAAATTTACTATTGTAGTCACTAATTATTATATCATATCTTAAAAGATTATTCAAATGTCAAAGTTGAATTTACAATCCATTATTGAATAAAAAAACAACTATAACCTCATCAAAAAAAAATAGAGAAAGAAATTTGAGCACAATCACATAATATTTTTGAACAAATTATTCACAAGAAAACCCCTAAGTGAAAACAAGTTATAGAGATAGAAAATATATTAACTTTAATTAATTAAGGGTTACAAAGTATTCCTTGCCTCTTATTAGCAAAACTCCAACAAGTCCTAATTTTTCCTACTAATATTTCCAACTAATAATCCCAATGCTATCACTATGCCCTTTCTCTCACTACAAGATTATTTTCTATTAGTGCAAATGATTCTACAAAACTTGATGTTTGAAAATTCCACTTAGCCCTCCTTTTTTACTACTCTTGTAAAAAAAGTCAATGATTGATATTGATTCACAGTCAATGACCAAAATAAAAGACTTCTTAGTAACCAAAATTAAATTGGTTGCAAGGAAGTAATAATTAAAAAAATTTATAAACCTAGGTTTCACATGAAATAAATAAGTGTTAATTAGGTCAAGTTGAGAATAGTTCCACATGATAGGAATTAACAAGTTTCATGGTTCAATAATGATAAGAAATAACAAATGACAAGCTCTAGTTAGCCTTATGTTTGGATGAATTTAATTATTTCTCACTGAATCTATGCCAATCTTCTAAGAATAATATTTTTTTTATCTTGTAAGACTAAGACTACCACTACATTATTTAATATTATTACTTTCTAGATTGTAGAATTCTCAATCTATGTTCTGAATAAACTTAGAATCAAACATTAAAAATAACATTTCATGTTACAAATAAGGATTCATTAGGCACTGTATCCTATTTTTTGTTAATTTTTGGTTCTTATCTATTTATGTTCTTTGATCATTTTCGATTCATTTTTTATACTAGATCTAAAAGATAACAACTAAGACCCCTAGATATCAAATAATTAATAAGGTTTAATAATATAATAAAAAGACTCTTCAATGACATTAATAGTATTGAAAGTGGTCTAAATATAAATCAGTTAAAATATTTATTAAAATTTATGAAATATATATATTTAAAAATACATATTTCATTTTTAAGTTATATTAAATATTAATAATTAAATTTATATAATTTGAAGCTATTTAAATCTTATAATAAATGATAATCATTGACTTCCCTAAAAAATTCTCTACATATCCTCTATGTTTTGTCATTTAACCAAAAAGCTTCATATATTGTAAAAGAAATAATCTCATCTCTTGAGATATTTTTGCATATATAATATATATTTTCAAACCCCAAGCTTCCAATCTTGCAACCGCAGCCTTCAAACCCACAAATTTCCTATCAAGCAAGATAGAAACAGTAAACACCATAATGGCCATCAAATTCCCTCAAGAATCGCAGAGAGACTTGCTCAACGGAGCATCAAAATCCAAACTGAAAACCCAGCAATGGCGGTTCAAGCTGCGAGAAAATCAATGCCATAACTATGAGTTTATATCCAGCAACTTCCTCTTCCAGTCTTCCAACACATGGCGAGTGCAGTACCGTTTCAAATATCGATGCAACTGCTCGCCATAAAATCTCACAAGATAGCTGCCTCAAGCCAAATTCATAATATGGCTTTTCATCTTAGTTAATGCCTTAGTTTAACCCCATACAATAGGATAGACTAAGCACTAACTTAGGAAGTTTAGGAATTACTAACATAACATAACACTAATCAATATTAGTATTAACATCAATATTTATATTAATATTAATATTAACATCAATACTAATTAATATTAATCCAACTAACACCCAAACGTTACTAACAAATAAATATATATATATATATATATATATATATATATACATACATACATACATACATAATTATTTATATACTGATGCATTTATATTCATACACATATATATTTATTTATTTACGCCTTGCTGTAAATATATAAATATATATTTATATATACATATACTTAAATTTGGCACAAAAATTCAAGGTGTTCTAAGATGCACTGACTTAAGTCTGAAAGTGCGAACCAGACAAGAATATAATACTGAAACCATACATTAATGATTATAAAAATGATTCTTGAATCCAGAGTGATTCAGATGACAAGATTCTGCAAATAATACAAAGCTGGAAAATATAAAACATCTGATCTGAAAATCAGTCTTTGAGAATCTCTGAATTCTCAAATAGTTCAATATGATAAACTAGAATACTAGAACTTAACAAGTACCAAATCATTCAGAACAACAACTAATCAGAGATTTCAAAATGATGGATGTAGAGGATCAGGGCCATCACACCCTCCCACACCAGCTTAGGCTTACTCCTGGAAGCCTAAAAATAAATGAGGATGGGAAACTTTCATTGCCCCTGTATCTCCCCAAGTTGTAGAGGTATCATCATTATGATCCCATAATACCTTTACCTGTTCCACCTTGCGATCTCTGAGATTTAGCTCTCTTTGTTGAATGATTCACACTGGTTCCAGCATCAATCGGCCATCCAATACTTGTAATGTATTCCAATTCAGAACATGAGTGATATCAAGTATTTATTTCCTCAAAACAAAAACATGAAAGACATCATGGATTTGAGATAGGCTGGGAGGCAAAGCAAGTCTGTAAGCAATAGGACCAACACGTCCCAAAACTTCAAATGGTCCCACAAAATGTGGAGACAATTTGGATCCTTTACCATATCTAATAGGACTTTTTCTAGGTCTTACTCGCAGAAATACTTTGTCCCCAACCACAAACTGACACTCAATCCTATGCAAATTTGCATAGTTTTTCTATCTATCCTATGCTGTAACAAGGTGTTCCTTGATTTGCTTCACTTGTTGTTCCAAATCTTGGAGCATTTCAGGACCTAGGAGAATTCTATCTTCCAAATTATCCCAGCTTAAGGGTATTCTACATGGTGGTCCATACAAAGCTTGAAATGGAGCCATTCCTATAGAGCTGTGATAACCGTTATTATATGCAAATTCAACCAAATGCAAGAATTCTTCCCATTTGTTTTGCCTATCCATGACGTACATTCTGAGCATGTCTTCTAAAATCTAATTTACATGCTCAGTTTTCCCATCAGTCTCTGGATGATATGCAGAACTAAAATTCAGTTGAGTACCAAGTTCACGTTGCATAGACCTCCATAGTGAAGATGTGAAAACTGGGTCCCTATCTGATATGATCTTTTCAGGAATCCCATGCAGTTTTACTATCTGTTCCATATAAATACGTGCTACAGATGTAGCATTATATGAAGATCTTATAGGAATAAAATGTGCAACTTTAGTTAGTCTGTCAACTACCACCATAATAGAATTATGCCACCTAGCGGATAATGGTAATCCCACTATAAAATCAATGGAGATGGTATCCCATTTCCATTCGGGCACGTTGTGTGATTGAAGTAAACCAGCAGGATGTTGATGTTTCGCTTTCACCCTTTGACATTCTAAGCATCTAACAAAAAAATCAGCAATATCCCTCTTCATACCTAGCTAGTAGTAATGCTGCTTAAGATCAACATTCATCTTTTTAACACCAGGATGAGCTGAATAGGGTGCCTTATGGGCTTAAGACATAATCAAATTTTGTAGCTCTCCAACCTCAGGAACATAAATGCTACCTCTATAAATCAACAACCCATCAGTGCTGATAGAGTAACCTTCAAATCTGCCTTCTAACATGCTGCCACTTTCCATAACTGCCTTAACATCTAAAAACTAGGGATTAGTAACCAGATTTTGCATTATTTACTCCTTCAAATCCACAATGAGAGTTAAAGAAGAGAGTTCATGATGTCTTCTACTAAGAGCATCAGCCACCTTATTCTCTTTACCTTGCACATATTTAACTTCAAAATTATACTCACACAAAAATTCCATCCATCTGCATTGCCATGCATTAAGATTTGGCTGTGTGAAAATGTATTGAAGACTTCTGGGATCAGTACGCAACTCAAAATGCTGTCCAAGGAGAAAACATCACCATTTGGTTAATGCATGCATTACTATAGCAAGTTCTAAATCGTGAGTAGGATAGTTAATCTCATGATCCTTGAGTTTCCTAGATTCATACGCAATCACCCTGCCATCCTGCATTAAAACTACTCCTAATCCATCTAAAGAAGCATCTGTGCAAACCAAAAATTCTTTACAAGAATTAGGTACAACCAATACAGGTGCACTAGTCAAGAGTTCGTTACGATGCTGAAAAGTCTCTTCGCACTTATCGGACCAGATAAATTTCTTACTGTTATCATTTGTTCGCCCTGCCAAGATTCAAATTTCAAATGTCCAGCCTGTCCAACAACTAATTCCAAAAGATAATACTATATTAATGCCAAGCCTTATAACATATTTTTTGCGGCCCGCAAGTTCTCTGCTGTTAGATTTGAGGAAGATCTATGGAAGGCACTGTCTCGCTATGGTGAAGTTGTGCGAGATTTATGTTCACTACATGGCACCCTAATGACACGTGTTTGCTGGGTCCAACGGGCCGGGCAACATGTTTCGGCTAGTCAAAAAAGTTCCACGGCACCATGGGCACTATGTCGCTATCGTGTGTTGGCCGAAAAATCTTCATAGTGACATAGCGCCCGACGGAAAAGGTTTCACGGTGGGCAGATTGCGTCACCGGGAAAGTTAGCGGCGGGCAGTCAGTTCACGGGCCTAAAAGTTCCAAAAAGTGGCAAGGCGCCATGGCACCAAGGGAAAACTCACAAGTTTTTCATTAGCAACATAGCGCCTAGTTGACACGTGGCATGGTCAGGATTAAACAATACTAGAATCTGCCAGGTTGGTGCATTGTCAGACCAAGGTGGTACTTCGTTAGTCCAATGGGGAACAACCACGTATGCCAGGTCAGAATACAGTCAGCGCATGGGACCAGATCTTTAGCGCGGCCAGTGCAGTAAAAGGTTAACTTCTCCATCGTCAGATCTGAGGAAGATCTATGGAAGGCGTTGTCTCGCTATGGTGAAGATGTGCGAGTTTTATGTTAGCGAAATGGCGCTTGGAGGACACGTGTCCTCGTGGGTCCAGTTTTGGAGGCGCAAGAAATACAAATGGTTGGCATGTGGCCGATTTCCATTGATTGATACACTGAGGGGCAGGGGGCAGTATCTATCTTGCTTGCCGTTGGATCAAGGAAAATTGACGAAAGGCGCCATGTCGCCATGGTGAAGTTGCGTGATCTTTACCATAGTGACATGGCACCCTTTCACCACGTGTCAGTGGGGCCAGGTCTCGCTAGGGTGCGATCATTGAGGTGATGCCAAGTGTGTTGACAACATTTTGCGGGCCCAGAAGTTGAAAAGCTAGCACGAAACATGACGAGTCTTCATAATCGTTAGATCAGGGCAGATCAATGGGAGGCGCCATCTCACTATGGTAAAGTTGTGTGATCTTTACCATAGCGACATAGCATCTTGCTTATGCATGTCTCGCTGGCAGACCAAGGTTGACGATTAATGGCCGATAGTCAGTGCAATCGATGCATTCAATATGGCAGTTAATTTTGATGCTACAGCTAGATGGTGGAAAGGTGCCGCAGTTAGGATGAGACCACTAGGCGCTATGGTGCTATCAGGATTTTCGAAGACATTTTCAATAGCGACGTGGTGCCCAGTCTATATTAAGGGTGGTCAAATATGGAAAGGATGTCCAGAATGGCAGAAGGAAGGAATCTGATTGGCCACGTGGCCCAGTCAGCATGTGGAACTGTTTGACCTTGCTGACCCTGCGGATTCATGAACCAAGAGATGAAGGTAATCACTTTTGCTGAGCGATCTAGTCTTCATGATCAATCCCGACCTACCCAAAATGAATGCAGAATGAGGAAGAACACTCCACCATCTTAGTCGATCCATCTACCCAGTCAGAACATCGATGGCAACATTTTTAGTCCTCTCAGGACACCTGTTGCAACAAAGATCAGATTTTCCTCAGATTCCCATGATTGTCCTCCACAAGACTTAATGGCAGGTAGCTACACAGTCACTTCAGTAGGAAAACATCTCAGTTATGCTTGAACTATAAAGGCAGATTTAGTAGCTTTTGTAAGGAGGAATTTTTTCTCTCTGATTTTTCCTTTAGTTTTGCTCTGCAATTCTAGTGTGAATTCCCCTATGCTTCTGAACTGTCTGATTCTCTACTTATCTCCTTCAGCCATTGGTATTTAAGTGCAAGAATTCTTTGCCTATGCCATTGTTTTGTGGAAATTTGTAATTTGCATGACTGTATCTTTGCTGGCTTGTGAGTGATATATAAGTGAGTTTCTTCCTTGTGTCATTCATCTTGGTTTTCTTATCTGTGTGTGGTTATTTGATTAAAGCAAGTCTGGATGTGTATATCCTTAGTTTCAGTCTAGTTCAGTAGTGCATGTATGGGCAGAGAATTGGTCCAAACACTCTATTTTGGTGCATCACCTCCTTAGATTAGAACTAGGTAGATTTTCTTTCTTGCTCTCTTTCTCCCTTTTCCTCTCCAAGAGCAGTTAGGTGCACACTGATAGTAAGAGGAAGCCAACCTTCTCTGGAGACTCAACCTCGCAGTTCAAGTCCCATAGCTTGGAGGTTGTTTCCATGTTTCACTAGGTTGTCCTCGCGCATAGGCCTTGGACAAGGGTGCAAACCTAAGTGACAACAGTTTTTGGCACGCCCGATGGGACTCTTTTTCAAACAAATTTAAAGTCTACTGGTGTCAAGAAGAAAGAGTTTTAGAGATTAATGCTGAAGAGGTAGTGCTGGCTTCAGTGTTTAAGCCTTTAAGTGGCTGATCCTTCAAAGTACTTGGTGACTCTGAGCATCAACAAATCTGGTTCCAGGCCAAAGTTGCAGCAATTCATGCCCAGAGCTGAAACAAGGGCATCTTCTAGAGGTAAATTTCAATATCAAGAGCTTTCTCTTTCAAATCCTAGAAGAAGGAGGACTAGAACTTCATTATCACCAGTTAAGGGTGTAATAACAGTTAACATACCTATAAGATCTGTCTCTACTCTGCCTGTTGCTCGAACTCAACTTAGATTTCCATCAACACTCGTCAATAGAACACTTGTTTACATAGCATAGCCAAGAGTTCATGCTTTCCCTACCTTTAATGGTGGAAGTCCTCTATTGTTAGCCCAAAGAAATGATATACCAGTATTTGCACTAAAAAGTATACCTAATTTTACTGGTGAAACTCCATCTCCCCTTTAGAGCATATCCAAGAAGTGGCAAATGTTTGTAATATTCATGGTGTCACAAAGGATGATGTTGTTGTCAGACTTCTAGCCTCATCTTTAAAAGGAAAAGCATTACAGTGGTATAGAGGCTTAGCCCATGGTTCTATAACTAATTGGGATGGACCAGGAGCAAGATTATGCAAACATTTTGAGGATAGGAGTGACCATTTGTCACTTTTAGAGCAACTGACTAGTATAAAAAGGCCCCCCCATGAGTGTATGACTTATTTTAATTATAGATTTCAAAAGACATGAGATAGAATACCTACTACAGTGAAACCTACCCCTGGTAATGCCTTCTTGCATTACCTTAGAGCTTTTAATAGTGATATTGCCACTACAATCCAAACTATGGGAGGAGATACCTTGCCTAATGCTTATGAGATAGCCATAAAAGCTGAGAAAATCTTGATACAAGGAGGAAAGCTGGCTCCAAGGCCCCCTATGCCTTTCTTCCCTGATGTTCCCAACCACCAACCAGCAATGGCCCCTCTTCCTACAACTTCTACATCATAGGCCCTTACTCCAGTTCCCCAAGCTTCCACATCCTCAAATGGGATAGATGAACTCAAAGAGATGCTCCAAGGTCTAGTGCTGAATACAGATAAAAGAGAGAAGACCTTGGATAAAAAATTGCAAGAGCAGGGGAGGGAGTTGAAGGACCAAGGGAAGAGATTAGAGGATAGTTTCTCTATGATACAAAAAATGAGAAAAAAGGTGGTGGTCTTGGAAAGGCAGCAAGCTCAAGGTGGCAGGCCTCCCCAACTGCAATATCAAACTCCAAATGGTGGTAGGTCTCCTAATCAGTGGAATAGCTCTTTTGATCAGGGTAGGAAAAATAGTCATGCTTCTACTTCAAGCTCAAATCAGAATAGAGCTATAGTCCCTCAAAATAACTTGGCCCAAGATCAAGATTTTTGTCCTTCCTACAACTATTCTTATACCTATTGCATGTGCCAGAAGGCAGAATGTTATTTGGCCCTGACTGACCAAGAACCTGTTGCAAAGCAATCATACAAGGAGGATCATCCCAAGGAGGCCTCATATATTCAAGGACGTGATGATTGCTCTTTCATGAATCATCAGATTGAGGAGTATTGTAATATAAACTATGATTTTGTTGCTCATAACACAAGAAGTAAGAGGAGAGCTATGGAACATGCTTTCCCTCCTTCTCCTAAGCAGGCCTCAACTTCAAGTGCTACACCTCATATACAAGCAGCAAATGAACAAACAAGTGCTTCACAGCAGCAAAGACAAGATTCTAGAAAGAAAGATGCAAGCAATCTTTATGTTGTCCCATCTCAACCTCTTATAGGTGCAGCTCCCAAAGTTTCTACCAAAGTTCTTAGTACACCATTCAGTGTGGTAGATCAAATGAAGAAGAAAAATGTGAATATTTCTATGTGGGATGTTGTTGCTACCATACCAATGTAGAAGAGGATGCTACAGAAAGAGTTAGAGAAGATTGAACCCAAGGATCAGCTATCTATCATGGAGAGTACCAGAAGTCTAATACAACCAGCAGGGGATGTGGAGACAAATAAAAAGGTTAGACCTCCTCCATTCTATGTTTCTCTTATTATAGGGGGTAAATTAGTCCACAATTGCATGATAGATTCAGGGGCTAGTAGCTTAGTAATGCCTAGGTGTGTTGCTGATGCTTTAGGAATGAAATATGAGCCCATTATTAGGGATGTGTTACAATTAGATGGTAGTACTATCAAAACTATAGGTATCCTTAGAAATGTGGAGATGGCCCTACGTGCATGCCCTGGTTGCACTGTGATTCAAGACATATCTGTTGCTGAAGTCAAGCCCTATTTTGCTATCTATCTTTCAAGAGACTTCACTGCTCAAATTGGTGGATTCATATCTGTCGATTGGTCATATATGTCATTTAAGACCAGATATGGAGCCAATGCCTCAATTAGAGCAGAACCTCAAGCCCTTCATCATACTAAATCCTACAACCCCAACCCCATCAACATAAATTGCCCTATTGTAGAGATGGATGAAAATGACATAGTAAATGAGCCTACCATTTCCATAGTAGAGATTCCTGATTTCTTCTTGGATGAGTGGGCAAATGCATATTAGTTTGAGCCTATGTTAGAGACTCTTGAGATAGGCCTTAGTACATATTGCATAATAGAGAAAGATGCTCAAGTTCCTGATCTGATTGGGACTAATGATGATATGAATGGAACATGGAGTATGTACTTTGATGGCTCAAGGAATAGAAATGGATCAGGGGCTGGTGTTATGTTGATCTCTCTTGCATAAATAAGATACTACTTCTCCTTTAGGCTCCAATTCAATTGCACTAATAATGTGGCCGAGTATGAATCTTTGATTCAAGGTCTCTTACTTGCCCAAAAGAGAGGAATTCAAGCCTTGAGAGTATATGGGGATAGTGAGTTGGTAGTTAACCAAGTGAGAAACCAAAATATCTCCAAAAATGGCCTACTCAAGTCTTACAAACATAGAGTCTGGGGTTTTCTTGAGGGCTTCAATGCATTTAATAGTCAGAGCATTCCTAGGAAAGAAAAGAAACATGCTAATAGACTTGCATCAGTGGGTGCATCTTATGATGTACTAGGGAATCTTGAGGAGGAGAGGAGGAAGCAAAAAAATAAGGGTGGTAGTGAGGCCTGCCATCCCTGACAGCAACACTCATTGGTAGGTGTTTGATTCTGATGAGTAAATTGTGAGTTTCTTGCAGAATGAGGTAGAATTCTCAGATAGAAACTAGTCAAGACTGCAAGATTAGTATGGTGATCAGATCATTCATCTCAGTTCTAACAAGTTGCCCATGGGTCTCATTAACTTGGAGAGTGTCTTTAATCCTAATGATCAAACAAGAGGCAAAGGGATGAATCTAGCTACAGAAAAGGATGATCATGCCCCAGTTACAATTGCTGATGGAAAATCTCTGAATATGGGGAAGGTATGTTCTGAAACTGAGCAAGAAAACTTCATTCATTTATGTCAATAATTTAATGATGTATTTTCTTGGACATATGATGACTTAAAAGGGTTTGACCCTAGTTTGTTTCAGCATACCATAGATTTAATTGATAGGGCCAAACCAGTAAGACAAAAATAGAGGCCAGTGAATCCTAAGATTGAACCTCTAATGAGAAAAGAACTATCCAAGTCGATAGAGGCTTCTATAATATTTCCTATCAAACACTCATCATGGGTAGCTAACCTTGTCCCTGTAAGGAAGAAGAATGGATAAATCAGACTGTGTGTGGACTTTAGGGATCTTAATCAGGCTTCTCTTAAAGATCACCATCCCCTCCCTTCCATGGAGCAGATTCTATCCAAGGTTAGTGGGTTAAGGAGATTCTCTTTTCTTGATGGGTTCTCTGGTTATAACCAAGTGTTGGTTAAAGAATCTGACAGACATAAGACATCATTTACTACTAAATGGGGCACCTATGCTTATTGCAAGATGCCATTTGATCTAACAAATGTAGGTGCCACATTTCAGAAGGCAATGGAGATGCCCTTTAAAAAATTAATTGACAAATTTGTCTTAGTATACCTTGATGATATAACTGTATATTGAAAAAATGTAGAAGATCATTTTAATCATGTAAGACAGGTATTTCTAAGATGTAGAAAGTTTGGGGTCTCCCTCAACCCAGTCAAGTGTGTCTTTGCTACAAGCCAAGGAAAATTATTGGGACACATTTTATCTAAGGATGGGCTGACCATTGATCCAAAAAGAACAAAGGAAATACTTGCCCTTCCTCTTCCTAAACACAAGAAGGGGCTGCAAAGTTTCCTTGGTAGGATAAATTTTGTAAGAAGGTTTATTCCTAATCTTGCTACCATGGTAAAACCTCTTATAGCTATGCTTGAGAAAGGTATGGTCTTCTCATGGACCAAGGAAGGGAATGAGAGTTTTGAAGAGATCAAGACAGCCATAGCCTCAGCCCCTACTCTCATGAACCCAAATTTTGAAAAGGATTTCATCCTCTACACTCTAGGTGGTGAGTCAAGTATCTCTGTTGTCTTGACTCAAAAAAATGACAAGGATGAGGAGAAACCCATAGCCTTATTTAGTGAAGGGCTCAAGGAAAATGAAGACAAGTACAACTTTGTTGAGAAGCAGGTCCTTGCAGTCATCAGAGCCTTGAAGAAATTCAAGCACCTCTTATCTCGCAATAAAATCTGTTTGTCGGTGCCACATACCAGTGTAAAATACTTCTTGTTAAGCAAAGATATCAGTCAAAAGAGAGCTGGATGGTTCACTAAGGTAATGGAGTATGATGCCGATATTCAGATTACCAAGCTGGTAAGAGGGAGAGGGTTGTGCAAAGAAATGTTATCAGTCCAGGATTCAGATGAAGAGGCTGCTATGGTAATGACAAATTAGCAGGAGGAACAAAATGTTAATGGCCCAAGGAGCTGGATAAATGACATGAAGAGCTTCTTATTAGGGAATGGATACCCTCAAGGATTGGACAAAGCTAAAAGAAGACAATATAGACTGCAGTCCATTCCCTATGTTGTGATTGATGGTATCCTATTCAGGAGGAGTTTTAATGGGACCCTATTGAGATGCATTGAAGAGGATCGGGCTAAGAGGATGAGTAATGAACTTCATGATGGCCCTGATGGTGGCCATTTCTCTGCAAGAACAACTGCCATGAAGATCATGAGGACTGGTTATTATTGGCCATCTCTATTCCATGATTGTTATGGATATGTGAGAAAATGTGAGAAGTGTGCTTTCTTTTCAGGCAAATAGAGGCTTGTAGCTCTCCCCCTTCATCCTATTCAAGTGGATCATCCCTTTACCCAATGGGGGTTGGATTTTATAGGCCCCATTAATCCTCCATCTAATGCAGGTCATAAATGGATTTTGGCTACTATTGATTATTTCACTAAATGGACAGAGGCAGTTGCCTTGAAGGATGCCACAGAATCATCAGTTGTTTAATTCCTTGATGGAATTATATCTAGATTTTGTGCTCCCTCTACTATCATTTCGGACAATGCTAAGTCTTTTGTTGGAACCCAGATTTGTGCACGGGCAATGAATTACAATATCTACCTGAGCACATCATCAAATTACTATCCCCAGGGTAATGGTTTGGCTGGGTCTTCCAACAAGAATCTGATCAGAAGCATGAAGAGGACAATAGAAGACAATTAGAGGGTCTGGCATAAGAAATTAAGAACTGCTCTGTGGGTTGATAGGATAACACCGAAGAGATCTGTTGGGAATTCACTTTTTGTACTAGTATATGGTAGGGAGGCCAGACTCCCAATTTCATTGGAATTCCCATCCTTGGAGTTGGCTCATCAACTAGAATTGATTGAAGATAATGCCATGTCAGTAAGAATGGCAGAGCTGATTGAACTAGAAGAAAAGAGAAATAAAGCTATGCAAACCCTAGAGATACATCAGCAGCAGATGAAAAGGAGTTTTGATAAGAAGGCTAGGGTCAGAACCTTCAGAGAGGGAGATTTAGTTCTAAAGTGGGATTCTGATAGAGCAAAACCAAGAAGACATTCCAAGTTTGACCCACTATGGAGTGGCCCCTATTTGATTGCCAATTGCAAACAGGCTAACACATTTTAGTTGAGCAGGCCGAGAGATTTTTCCCATTCCAGTCAATGGGATCTATCTGAAGCCCTGTTTCTAAAAATTTGTGGATCCATGTACATAAGTAGTTTAGTTTCTTTTCTATTGTTTCCTGCTTTTCAAGAAGTGCACAGGCACAGCCGTCTCCCTGTGAGGTAGCGGATTTTGAGGTGTCTCAGGTTGCAGAGGAAGTTTTGTTTCTGTTTCCAGTTGCATTTGTAGAGCTAGGGTTTTTAATTTTTTGATCTCCTCATAGAAGGTTTAGGGTTTTGTAGTTCTCATATTCATACTTTTTTGACCCTGTGACCCAATGCATTTTTTACAGGCAACTGGTCATTCATCAAGCAGGCTCGTGCCCCCTGTGAGTCACCAGAAATGTTATCATTTGTTCGCCCCGCCAAGATTCAAATTTCAAATGTCAAGCCCGTCCAATGGCTAATTCCCAAAGATAATACTATTTCAATGCCAAGCCTTATAACATATTTTTTGCGGCCCGCAAGTTCTCTGCCGTCAAATTTGAGGAAGATCTATAGAAGGCACTATCTCACTATGGTGAAGTTGTGCGAGATTTATATTCACAACATGGTGCCCTGATGACAAGTGTCTGGTGGGTCCAACGGGTCGGGCAACATGTTTTGGTGGGTCAAAAAAGTTCCACAGCACCGTGGGCACTATGTCGCTATCATGTGTTGGCCGAAAAATCTTCATAGCGACATAGTGCCCGACGAAAAAGGTTTCACAATGAGAAAATTATGTCACCGGGAAAGTTAGTGGTGGGCAGTCAGTTCACAGGCCAAAAAGTTTCAAAAAGCTGCAAGGCGCCATGGTGCCAACGAAAAACTCACGAGTTTTCCGTTAGCAACATAGCGCCTGGTTGACACGTGGCGTGGTCAGGATTAAACAATACCAGAATCTACCAGTTGGTGCTTTGTCAGACCAAGGTGGTGCTTCATTAGTCCAATGGGGAATAACCACGTATGCCAAGTCAAAATATAGTTAGCGCATGGGACCAGATCTTCAACGCAACCAGTGCAGTAAAAGGTTAACTTCTCCATTGTCAGATCTAAGGAAGATCTATGGAAGGCGTTGTCTTACTATGGTGAAGATGTACGAATTTTATGTTAGCGACATGGCGCTTGGAGGACACATGTCCTCGTGGGTCCAGTTTTGGAGGTGCAGGAAATACAGATGGTTGACACATGGTCGATTTCCATTGATTGATACACTGAGGGGCAGGGGGCAATATCTATCTTGCTTGCCATTGGATCAAGGAAAATCGATGAAAGGCGCCATGTCGCCATGGTGAAGTTGTGTGATCTTTACCATAGAAACATGGCGCCCTTTTGCCACGTGTCAGTGGGGCCAAGTCTCGCTAGGGTACGGTCGCTGAGGTGATGCCAGGTGTGCTGACAGCATTCCGCAGGCCCAGAAGTTGAAAAGCCAGCATGAAACATGACGAGTCTTCATGATCGTTAGATCAGGGGAGATCAACGGGAGGCTCCATCTCACTATGGTAAAGTTGTGCAATCTTTACCATAGCGACATAGTGTCTTGCTAACGCGTGTCTCACTGGCAAACCAGGGTTGACAGTTAACGACCGAAAGTCAGTGCAATTGATGCAGTGAATATGGATATTAATTTTGATGCTATAGCTAGATGGTGGAAAGGTGGCGTAGTTAGGATGAGACCACTAGGCGCTATGGCGCTATCAGGATTTTCAAAGACCTTTTCAATAGTGACATGGTGCCCAGTCTATATTAAGGGTGGTCAAACGTGGAAAGGGTGTCCAGAATGGTAGAAGGAAGGAATGTGATTGGCTGCATGGCCCAGTCAGCATGTGGAACCGTTTGACCTCGCTGACCCAATGGATTCATGAACCAAGAGACGAAGGTAATCAATTTTGTTGAGTGATCTGGTCTTCATGATCAATCTCGACCTACCCGGACTGAATGCAGACTAAGGAAGAACACTCCACCGTCTTAGTCGATCCATCTACCCAGTCAAAACATCGATGGCACCATTTTTATTCCTCTCAGGACACCTGTTGCAACAAAGATCAGATTTTTCTCAGATTCCCATGATTGTCCTCCATAGGACTTAATGGTAGGTAGCTGCAGGGTCACTTCAGCAGCAAAAGATCTCAGTTATGCCTAAACTATAAAGGTAGATTTGGTAGTTTTTGTAAGGACTTTTTTCTCTCTGATTTTTCCTTTGGTTTTGCTCTGCAATTCTAGTGTGAATTCGCCTGTGCCTCTAAACTGTCTGATTCTCTACTTATCTCCTTCAGCCATTGGTATTTAAGTGCAAGAATTCTTTGCCTATGCCATTGTTTTGTGGAAATCTATAATTCACATGACTGTATCTTTGTTGGCCTGTGAATGATATATAAGTGAATTTCTTCCTTGTGTCATTCGTCTTGGTTTTCTGATCTATGTGTGGTTATTTGATTAAAGAAAGTCTGGATGTGTATATCATTAGTTTCATTCTGGTTCAGTAGCGCATGTATGGGCAGAGAATTGGTCCGAACACTCTATTTTGGTGCATCACCTCCTTAGATTAGAACTAGGTAGATTTGCTTTCGTGCTCTCTTTCTCCCTTTTCCTCTCCAAGGGTAGTTAGGTGCATCTTGATAGTAAGAGGAAGCCGGCCTTCTCTGGAGACTCAACCTCATAGTTCAAGTCCCACAGCTTGGAGGTTGTTTCCATGTTTCACTAGGTTGTCCATGTGCATAGGCCTTGGACAAGGGTGAAAACCTAGGTGAAAACACTTACCTTTTCTCTATAGGCAAGTGATAGGATGTGCTATTTTTGAGAAATTAGCCACAAACCTTTGATAATAACTAGCTAGTCCCATAAAACTTCTCACTTCAGACACGTTTGTAGGTGCTGGCCACTCTACGATAGCTCTAATTTTAGTTGGATACACAGCTATTCCATCTCGCGTTATAATGTGTCCAAGGTAACTTATCTCAGATTTGAAAAATTCACACTTATCACAATTAGCATATAGCTTATTCCTTTGGAGACACTCAAAAACTTGTCTCAATTGTTGTTCATGCTCCTCCAAGGAGTTAGAATATACTAGAATGTCATCCAGAAAGACAATTACAAACTTATGAAGGAAAGTTCTTAAAACTCCCTACATCAAACTCATAAATACTGATGACGCATTTGTTAAACCAAAAGGTACAACAGTGAATTCATAATGCCCATACCTAGTTTGAAACATTGTTTTATGGATATCAGCCTCTTGAATTCTAAGCTGATGGTACCCTGATTTAAGATCAATTTTAGAAAATATCTTAGCACCCTTAACTTGATCAAATAAATCATCAATTTTAGATAATGGATACCTATTCTTGATAGTAACTTTTTTCAACTGTCTGTAATCGATACAGAGTCTAAGTGAGCTGTCTTTCTTCTTAACGAAGATAACGGGTGCACCCCAAGGAGAGACACTTGGTCTAATCAACCCTTTCTCAAGAAGTTCTTCAAGCTCAACTTTGAGTTCTACCAATTCTTGTGCTATCATACGATAAGGAGTTTTAGAAATAGGTTTAGTGCCAGGCACGAGATCAATCCTAAAATCAATTTCTCTCTTGGGTGGAATATCCAAAATTTCCGTTACAAAAATATTAGAAAATTCCTTAAGTAAGGTATGGTCAAAAGTAGTTTGCTTTGCCTTAGGTTCAAAAAAATCATTGACAAAAATAGCAAACAGTTTGTAGCCTTTCCGTATACACCTTTGAAGTTGTTTAGCGGATAAAGATCTAAAAGAAATAGGTCTCTTAATACCTAATATGAATCTACTTGATCCAAATTCATCAATGCACTCAATGATCTTTTCACTGCAGTCAATTACAGCTTGGTGCTGATCCAACCAGTCCATTCCCAAGATTACATCATAGGTTCCTAAAGGAATAACTTTGAGGTTTGCTATAGTGGTAAATGCCATAAGACGAATCTCACAATCTACCACAATTAGCCCAGTTTCTACCTTAGATCTAGAAGCTAACTCAACTTTCCATGCCAACTCAGCCTTTCTCACAGGAATATTACAATGTTTAACCAAGTTTACAGAAATGAAAGAATCAGTGGCACCTAAGTCAAATAAAATGGAAATTTTTGTACCTTGGTAAGTACCTTTAGCCTCTATCACCGTGTTTTGATGTTCTGCTTGGTTATGATCCACAGTAGCAAAAATATGGTGATTCCTTCCAGAATCTCCAATAGTAGCTTCAGAACTTGATGCTCTTGGCTTACTATGATTATTGCCCTTAAGAGGACAATTCCACTGTAAATGACCCAATTGCCCACAATGCCAACATTCTGCTCCTCTTTTGGTACTCTTATCCTGTGAGGAATTTTCTTGTGACGATGCAAAACTCTGTTTCACACTTTTAGTAGGCTTACTGGATTTAGGTAGTTCAGGGACCTTAAACCCCTTGTCTGATTTGGTAAACTTATTGAACTTCCTCTTTTGGGATTTACTACCATAGCCACTAGATGCTACCTTAGAATCATCCCTAAAGGATTTCTGATTTTTACTACTGTCAAGAATAGATGGGTTAACAACACTCTTGGTTGAAAGACCAAATTTCATTTCGGCAAGCTTAGCCTGATCAATAGCTTCCTTAACAGATTTAGGTTGGACAGTTCTCACTTCCTCACCGATCCTAGGATTTAAACCCTGGATAAAGTGTTGCACTAAAGGTTTATCACCTTCATTCCAACTAGAATACCTCTTAAGTAGAAATAATCTTCTTTTGTACATTTCCACTATTGAATTTCCTTGAGAAATGCTAAAGAATTCCTCAGACCTGGTTTGCTGCCTAAAGTCAGACATAAACCTTTCCTGAAACCTCTCAACGAACAATTCCCAAGTGACTTGAGAAATATGAAGGCCAAGGTGTTCCAACTCCATATTCCACCAAATTGATGCAAAAGACCTTAACTGCATTGCAGTCCAACGAACTTTCACATTAGTGTGATAGTCATGCAGAAAAAAACACCTTTCGATGTTTAGAATCCAAGCTTTAGCTTCATTACCAGCTTCTATTCCATTAAAGTATGGTCCTTTAAGCTTAGATATGTCTTTCAACTGAGTCTTGATAATAGGATCTATCACCACAGCCTGATTGGCATTGGAAATCTGAAAATTTTGAGCATTTGCTCCTCCACCAGGAATATTATTCCTAGCTTCAATCCCATCTAGTCATCCAAGAATCTGCTGAAGAATATCAGCTTGAAATCCCCCTTACTCTTCATCATGAGGAATTTCATCATCAAGTCTTTCATGATGATCTTGACCCCTACCAAGGCTATAATCATTAAATCCAAATAACAGATAAACTGATAATACAATTTCCCTTTCACATTAAAATTGTAAAACAAGTAAATAATTTCTTACACATAATTATGCAAAAATAAACTCGCATAGAATATGACAAGGTAATGATCCAGTAGTCCTAGGGTGTCAACATGAGAATCTACGTTCAGCCACTTGTAGATCTCATTATGTCAGATGAAACCACAATGTTCTTATCTTATTATATGATTCCCATCCCGTGAAATTTTTAATGTTACCACTTGTTTAACTAACTTTCATAAACTTTCTCATAAGGATCTAGACTAGTGTCGGAGGGCATCTGGCAACATAATTCCATCACCACAAGTTACTCGCTTTATGACAGCCACCCATACTATAGGATCACACTTGCATAATCTAACACACATTAAAGTTTAATTATCCTGATTAGAAGAAAATATAATTTAATTTTCCAATTCCAACTAAAAATCTTATTTTGCTTCAATATAATAATTGAATCTGCAATATAATATCATATGAAACCAAATGAAACCATATTTGTGACCTTTCTTATTTTTCAAAAATCCGTATTACCAAACCAACAATGTCCCCTTTAATTTCACAAGCAACCAATTTTTAAAAAAAACTGCAAAACAACTAAACTCTAATCTAATAACAACGAATTGACCTTTCCATGATTCTCTTAAAATGCATTTCACTTTAAAATACCCACTTAAAACTATCCACAAATGTTAATACTAACAAACATCAGAATATGAAAATCAATCAATTTTTCCATTTTCCAAACTAGTGTTTTACAATAACCTTTTTTACTCACAAGTCTAAAAATTATTGTTCTCGAACAACCATTATTTCTAATACATGGTTCCAGCTCGATACACTAGAATGCTTCCGATTTCCTATATTCCAATTGACAAAATTCTCTTAAAACTGTTGTCAAATCAGATTCAACAAATCATTCATGACATTAACAGTGACATGTATTCCAAACAAAATGTTTGGCAAAAAAAAACACTACCCTACCATGTATATTCATTTTTCCTCAGTCAAGACTCTAGACTGCGACTCACGTCCTCAGCTAGGTTCATAATCAAAACACAAAATATACTACAGCTTGTATTTGAACACAACTTCCATACAAAGCAATATACATACAGGGATCGACTTAATAACAGCCATGAGCTAAACAGTTGAAACCAAAACGTTTACGAAATTGTTGTCACAACAATGGCTCCTCACCAAAACCCAAATGGTGAAAATAAAACATGCTAAAACAACAAACCCAACCGTTAATATCAAAACCCCATTTAATATATATAAATAATACTGGCTTTGCACACAGAGCCATGTTCTGCAGACAGCCCATTCATGAATATCGATTCACACCTCAATACCATACAGGTAACCCTACTTTACATTCCTTTATCAAAGCATTGTAATAGAACCTAAGAAAGAAAATAATATAACTAAAATTGCCCATTATAAAGCATCATAAACTCGAATACTACTTTCAAAAAATAGAGCACTTTCTTTTTCCATCCACGAATTCTGGGTTTATCACCCATTTAATTTTGATATTCATTATTTGCAAAACCAAAAGAAACAAAACTAAAACTACAAGATTATGTTGAGAAAGCCCCCTGTCTATGCAAAAGTGGGATGAAACACAATTAGAAATTGCCTGTCAAGCCTTTCCTCCAACTCGAAACCCCAAGCTTTCAATCTCGCAACCGCAGCCTTCAAACCCACAAATTTCCTATCAAGCGAGATAGAAATAGTAAACACCATAATGGCCATCAAATTCCCTGAAGAATCACAAAGAGACTTTCTCAACAGAGCATCAAAATCCAAACTGAAAACCCAGCAATGGCAGTTCAAGCTGTGAGAAAATCAATGCCATAACTGCAAGTTTATCTCCAGCGACTTCCTCTTCCATTCTTCCAACACATGGCGAGTGCAGTACCATTTCAAATATCATTGCAAATGCCCTCCATAAAATTGTTAGAGTAATTATTTGTTTGCACTTATTAACTAAATCACTTTGATTTAATTAATTAAGTTTCCTATTACTCTATTTTGCTTAAGCTATCTTGTAGGTGCATTATTAATTAATTATTAATTAATAATGTGCAACCTAGATTTTTAGTTTAGGGTTTCTATCTCACCTTTATAAAGATGAGCATTGTACTTTCTTCATTATCTCTTATGCATTTTTCATTTGAGAGCAACTTTTCTTCTATCTCAATTTTTTAGCAAACCCTTGCCTCTTCTTGTCTTTTTCTTCTGTGACAGGTTTTTGCATGCAGAGATTCGAAGGCTTTGTGGATTTGATTGGCTTATTTGCTCAAATTCTACATGGTATCAGAGCCAGATCTGCTGTAGCTTGTTCAGTGTTTCAAGAAAAAGGGAGAACAAGGGTTTGACGGATCAGATTTGGTGTTTTTTCAGGCTTTTTCTAAGAAAATAGGGGGGTCACTAATTTTCAGAGTAGTTTGAGGCCACACATACCTCACGGATGGATTCAGAAGGTGTCAAAACCCCTGTTTTGATATAAAATTTGTCCGATTTGGACAACTTTGATCTGGGAGGCAAATTTTTTTTGTTGAATAGGGCCGTATGGCCCCTGGCACGCAGATCGAGGCAGAAAAATAAAAAAATTCGCAAAATTTTTTTTACAGCGGCGATTTACTAACCGCATTGGTTACCGCCGCGGTTACCGCCCAGCGGCCCGCAACGGCTCCGCCGGCGGCTCCGGCCGCGGCACCGCCTCAGCTCCACCGGAGCGGCGCCTCCCGCCCTCCTCTGCCGCCAGCGGCTCCGCTGCCTCCTCCACTCCGCCTCAGCCAGCAGTGGTGGATTTTTTAAAATTTTTGTTTTTTTATTATTTTTTTATTAAAAAAATAATTTTTTCATGCATTTTCAGAAGGCCTGGTGGTTTTTTCTCCGTAACTTGAGCATACGGACGTATCTTTTTGATCCAAAAAATGCGCCGGTAAGCTGGTTCCAAGACGAAGATATTATTGTAGGATTTTTAATGTTTTTCTGCAGTTTGGTTGACTGTTTTGGTAGTCAAAGCCGGATGTTCTATTTTGCACTCCGGGAGGCATATCTTGAGCATCCGATCTCCATTTTTGGACTTCTTTATATCACTGGAAAGCTCTTTCTGTGCTCTTTATAGTGATGTTGGTTGTTGTTCCAAATTCTATTCTAGGCACATCCTATTCAGTCTTTTTCTTTTTAGCATTCTGGTGGATATCCTGTTTGTTTCAGGTCCGGGGATCGATTTTGTTTCTTTAGTTACTTCATTTTGGGCTTTACCTTCTATTTTTTTAGCCTTATGTTTTTTCTGATCAATGTTGATATTCATTGTAAGCATCTTTATGCAACACACTGAGATAAAGTGCCACTCTTGCGTTTCGGGATCCTTTTCATCATTGTGATTCGTTGTACTCGCACTATTTTATAAAGTTCCATGGGGGGGATAGTTGTTTGCCACTTATAGGCCCTCTTTCTCTTTTTTCTCATGCAGTGTCGATGACACGTGCCTTTATTGGTGTTTGTACCTCACTCTCGATGTGTCTGGTTCCTGTGTTGTAGGAGATTTTTTGGCCCACCTTTTCAGCTGCCTGTCACCTCACCTGCCTTAAGGGGAGGTTATATTGTTGTTCTATGCTTCTTTGGTTGATGGTTCATTGGTGTGAGCTACGTATTTAGTACCTGATCCTACATACTAGGCGATTGCAGTGGCTGGCTACCTATGCATTTCGGTGAGATGGATCATCTACCATATAGACACGCTCGGTTTGTGCCTTCTATTTCCATGGAGGTTCTACATATCAACATTTTGACAGAGTTTTGCGGTTCTTCATGCTTCAGTGATTCTCTTCTGATCTCTTTGTTCCTTCTTTTGGAACATTCTTTGCTATCTCTTTTTGGAGTAGGGTTTTTCCCATGTGGTTTTCTCTATTTCTCCTCTTTATAGAGATTATGTTGTGATTGGCTACCTGATCAGGCCTTGTTGCCGGGACCCAATTTTCCTGCTTTCATAGCTGTGCTAGGTTAGCTTACCTCCTGAGCTTCGCTTAAGGGGGGGTGTTAGAGTAATTATTTGTTTGCACTTATTAATTAAATCACTTTGATTTAATTAATTAAGTTGCCTATTATTCTATTTTGCTTAAGCTATCTTGTAGGTGCATTATTAATTAATTATTAATTAATAATGTGCAACCTAGCTTTTTAGTTTAGGGTTTCTATCTCACCTTTATAAGGATGAGCATTGTACTTTCTTCATTATCTCTTATGCATTTTTCATTTGAGAGCAACTTTTCTTCTATCTCCATTTTTTAGGCAAACCCTTGCCTCTTCTTGTCTTTTTCTTCTGTGACAAGTTTTTGCATGTAGGGATTCGAAGGCTTTGTGGATTTGATTGGCTTATTTGCTCAAATCCTACAAAAATCTCACAAGATAGCCACCTCAAGCCAAGTTCATAATATGGATTTTCATCTTAGTTAATGCCTTAGTTTAACCCCATATGATAGGATAGACTAGGCACTAACTTAGGAAGTTTAGGAATTACTAACATAACATAACACTAATCAATATTAGTATTAACATCAATATTTATATTAATATTAATATTAATGTCAATATTAATTAATATTAATCCAACTAACACCCAAACGTTACTAACAAATATATATATATACACACACACACATATATATATATACACACACATATATATATAAATATATCTAATAGTTATTTATATATACATACATAATTATTTATATACTGATGCATTTATATTCATACACATATATATTTATTTATTTACGCCTTGTTGTAAATATATAAATATATATTTATATATACATATACTTAAATCCGGCACAAAAATTCAAGGTGTTCTAAGATGCACTGACTTAAGTCTGAAAGTGCGAACCAGACAAAAATATAATACTAAAACCATACATTAATGATTATAAAAATGATTCCTAAATCTAGAGTGATTCAGATGACAAGATTCTACAAATAATACAAAGCTGGAAAACGTAAAACATCTGATTTTAAAATCAGTCTTTGAGAATCTCTGAATTCTCAAATAGTTCAATATGATAAACCAGAATACTAGAACTTAACAAGTACCAAATTGTTCAGAACAACAACTAATCACAGATTTCAAAGTGATGGATGTAGAGGATCAGGGCCATGACATCATTGATGTCAACATATAAATAATTATGTGAAGGCTGAGAGAGTAGGTGATAGAGATTGAGGTTGTCTAGACAAAGGTGTTAATGTTCAATTGATGCATAATGAAGGATATGAACTACACTCCATCCTAATGGTAAGGTTAAATGCACATAATATAAATAGACGATGTACATAAGATATGTGAGATATATAGAGAGTAGTGTAGAGACAGAGCAACTGTTAAGTTATTTATGATGATTGCAAATAGATTCTCTAATAGAGATATAATATGAAGATGTGAAATTAGACAATGATAAGAGATAATTTGAGGGTAATGTTAGCGAGTGCACAAGCCCTAGTGTCGTATGTGTGAGAATTTTTATAGACTATGGGCTGATAGCGCTATTGAAATTATAAAATATTTAATTATCTTATTATAATTAACTGGGAAAGCCTAAAGGCCAACTCAAGGAATTATTTTGAAGATATGGTATAAAGGAAAAATATTTTCCTTGTTTGTAAAGTATGTAGTATGCATAGAGTTCAAGGAAGTGCAAACAAAAGCAGAGTATTTGATTAATGTGGGTAAGTGATCCAAGGGATTATTGTGATGTCCCTAGTTTCAAAATGGGCTTTAGTAGGAAATAAGGATTAATTACCAATATTGGATTATTAAAATAATAATATTAATAATATTATTATCTATTTTAAAATATGAATACTATTTATAATAAATAAGATAAATAATATTAAATATCTTTAATATATATTATTGGATATATTTAGATCTAAAATAATAATATTAAGGTTGAATATAAATTATAATATATGTAATAACGTATCATTATAGACATATATATATTGAAATAATAATAATAATAAATTATTATGATAATGCAAATATTAATTATAATAAATAAGATAAATAATATTAAATATATGTGATATACGTATAGTGGATATATCTCAAATATGTATAATAATATATATAATTCTTTAATATAATAATCTATGGTATGTTTAATATTAGATTACATAATATTATTTAAATTAATAATATATTATAAGTCTTATTATTATTAATAAATAATTATTATAATTAATATAATAATATAATATATAATCATTAAAAATAATATATAATTAATAATTACCTTATTAAAATAATTAATATGAAAGGACACAACTCTATGAATACAATCATATATATAATATATCAACACACATTGAAAAAAAATCATTAGAGAAAATAATGGAAAAAGCGTACTAATAAACAAGGTAAATAAATGAATGACCAGAAGAGATCATTACAATCGGTATTAGAGCAATGAACCTACCAGCCTATGGTACATATTTACAAAAGAATTTTTCAATTTCAGAACTCCAATTTATTTATCAAAAATTTCACCAGTCATACGAAAGAATCGGTGGGATCTATATCAAAAAAATTTGATTAAAAATCATGGGTTCTCTACAAGATAATAAACAGTGCAATCATCATGGTAGATGACAACAGAAACGCCTCCTATGTAGCCGTGTGTAATGGTGAAGTGACTGTGAAGGAAGAGTGAAAGAGCGACATTACGTATGCATCTTCTCTACCCATGCCCTCGAGTGCCTCATCAATCATCGTGAAACAAGAATCCTCAAATGAGTGCAAGTGAAAATTAGGGTTTGATCTCTCGTTGGATGTTAGCAATCGCGTACTTTGCACATGGAGCGATGATAAATCTCATCCAGTGAAGATCATCAAGTGTCGCAAGCTTCCCAATGGAGTTTCAAGTAACTATGAATATTATGTTCACTACACAGAATTCAATCAACGACTTGATGAGTGGGTTAAGCTTGAACAGCTCAAACTAGATTTTGTTGAGATAGATGTCGATGAGAAGATCAAAGAGAAGGTATCAAGCTTGAAAATGACCTATCACCAAAAAAGGAATATCAATGAAACTCATGCGGAGAGTCATGATCAGCTTGATGCTGCCAGGCTTCGCAAGCATGAAGAATTCACAAAAGTGACAAATATAGTGAAGATAGAACTCAGAAAATATGACATTGAATGCTTTGGTTTCCCAAAGATCATGGATGGAAAAAGGAAAAATAATAATAATAAAAATGGGCACAACCACCTATTGAAGAAAGACGAGTACATATAGCAATGACAAAGCAATAATTTTTTATTTTTTTTAAATGCACACTGTAGTTTGGTCCTCAAGTAAGCCGTAATATGGCACCTGTTGAGAACTTTCAAAATAGGATATGCTGTTGTTATGAACAATATGTGCAATTCCTTGCAAGGGGAATATACAAATTCAATAAAATTCTTAAAGTGCGAATATATGTGAAGGTAGTGCATTGTTGTGATTAAATTTATAAAGCATTATTGGGAAGATTTGTAAAAGAAGGATACTATAATAGCATTTGCAAATCAATTAATATTAGACATCTACATGAAATAGAACTTTTGGAGGAATGATACTCCAAGACCCTCAATTACCATCTGTCATAACAAAATCACCTCAATGATAGTTACAACATGAAGCTCAAAGTTTGTGAATTTGTGATTAGCAGTCCTTGAGGAAAAGGAAGTGAACATTTTGAATATTAAAGTAGAGAATATTTTGAATATTAAAGCAACAAACATTTGGAATACAAAAGCATAATTTCCCATAACTAGCCATGTTGGAAAATGTTTGGTAAACATTTGGGAAATAGTGAGAAGATATGAGGCATACATAGGTGAACCAGATTCAAAGCATTAAAGATATGACATAATAGGTTAGAGTACCTTCTTTGAAGGAAGTGTTAGATTACACTCAGCACCCATGAGCCAAATCAATACATCTTAAACCATACAATGTTTGCTTGGTTAGGGCTTAAGGAATTATAGGCCTATAGTGACCGTGAGGTGGTAATTTATAAGATATGAAATCTTTATCCTTGCCATATATGGTATTATATCTCTTTCCACCATGCAATAGTGAAATATAACCTTAATCATATATGGGATTATATTTCTTTCCACCATGTAATAATGAATATAAACAAATAAGACCTTTAATAATATTAAAATAAAATGTACAATTATAAATTTAATATTAGTAAGATCATATGACTCTTTTGTTAGTCACATAATGGATAGGGAATGTGCATAGGGCGAGGAGTAAATTAGTCACATTGGGGGAAAAATGAATCCAAATATGGACTAAGGTCTGAGGGAGCCCCAAGCTGAGCATGTCCAAACTTAGAGCCATAGTAAATCTTCCATTCATCATGGGACCTACTACAACAGCAACAATTATGAAAATCTACAATCTATGTCAAAATTAAACATGTTCCTAGTGGGTAGGGAGTGTGCATAGGGGGAGGAGTAAAGCGGTCACACTGGGGCAAAATGAATCCCAATATGGAAGTTGAGCATGTCCAAACTCAGAGCCGCAGTAAATCTACCATCCACTATGGAATTATACACCCTGTTATAGTACTAGCTAAAGAAGGTATGCATCTTCAATCTAACTTTTTTCAAGACAGGGGAAAGGAGCATCACATTCATGATCAAAGTGGTAAAAAATTTCCTTAAACTTTTCTTATTTCAATTTCTAAGCTAGATTCTAACATGCATACTAGATGTCTACATCATGTCTTCATGCATCGATGTGTTTGCTTCATGTCTTCTTCGTGCCTTCATGCATTTTTTTTTACCTCATGTTTGCATTGCATCTTCGTGCATTAATGTGTCTACTTTGCATCTTCATTCATATGTTCTTGTACATGATATTATATACTAACATGTCTACTTTGGAAGTGCCTAACACATATGTAGGAAAAAGAATGAACCGAAACTATGAATTAATGAGGATCAAATCAATTGCTTGAGGACAAGCAAATTTGAGAGTGGAGGATTGTGATGTCCCCAGTTTTAGAATGTGCTTTAGTAGGAAATAAGGATTAATTACCAATATTAGATTATCAAAATATTATTATTATTGTTATCTTCATCATCTATTTTAAAATACAAATACTATTTATAATAACTAAGATAAATAATATTAATTATCTTTAATATATATTATTGGATATATTTAGATCTAAAATAATAATATCAAGGTTGAATACAAATTATAATATATATAATAATGTATCATTATAGAAATATAAATATTGAAATAACAATAACAATATTAAATTGTTATGATAATACAAATATTTATTAAAAAAAATAAGATAAATAATATTAAATATTTGTGGTGTACATATATTGGACATATCTCAAATATGTATAATAATATATAATTCTTTAATATAATAATCTGATGGTATGTTTAATATAAGATTACATAATATTATTTAAATTAATAATATATTATAATAGTCTTATTAATATTAATAAATAATTTATATAATAATATAATATATAAGCATTAAAAATATATATAATTAATTATTACCTTATTAATATAATTAATATGAAAAGACACAACTATATATATATATATATATATATATATATATATATATATATATATATATATATATATATCAATGAGCTTTGAAAAAAATCATCAGAGAGAAATATGGATTAACTATACTAATAAAAAAAGGGGTAAATAAATGAATGACCAGAAGGGGTCATTACAATTATTGGATGCAAATTTTGTGATCTGGTATAAAGATTAGAAGGAGTAGAAGTCAATTTGACAAGATAGAGAAAAAGGAAGGAGTTGTACAGTTCAATTCTATGATTTTGTAAGGAATAATACAAAGATCATTTGGACAATGAATTCATTGGTCTTTCCCCTGAAGCTATTTGGACAATGGGTCCATCTACCTTCTACAACTCCTAACAGGGTTTGAATCTCCTAACAAAGATTCAAAATCTCCTAACAAGGATTGATATGTACCGAATGTTGTTATAGACTCCTAACAAGGTTAATCTTCCAAAAAGCAATATTTATATTAGTACATCATCTTGTGGGTACCATCCCCATTAGGGTTTTTCATCCGATCAAGGGTTTTCCTAGTTAACATATCTGGTGTTATTGTGTATGAATATTTTGTTGTGGTTTGTAATTATATTGTTCTCGTGGTTAAGATTTTATCAGGTTGATAATTGTGATATTAGTTGGATAACTAATTTGTTATATTGGTGGACTACATATTCTAATAGATCCCTCTCAATTTTTTGAAAAAAATGAAAAATCCTAAACACATAATGTGTAATATTGGCAATATTTAATGGTAGTTCCTTGTACCCAATTAATTATTACGAAAATATGATGTATATATGATTTTAAAACCGTCTAATACTTATTTATTAAATATATGTATATATGTATTTGATAATAAAGCAATCAAAATAAGGGGTTAATCTGCAAGAATAAAATGATTGAAAGTTCATTACCATCACACTACTAACTATATGGTAATCAATACATTTACAACCCCAACATATAATATTAAAAACTTGTTCCCACAAAACCTAAGAACCAAATCGAATTGATATCTAACAATCTATCATTATACTAATAATATCAAAATTGCATATTGACATCAAGTTGATACGCAATATATACTATTAAAATTGTATATATGTTAAAATAGTTGTTATAATTAATTTTAAAATATAATAATAGTTAAACTAGACTTCAACCTACTACGTATGACAAATTTATTATTATAATTTAATTTGAATCATCAGTTATTCATCCAAACTCATAGTTAATAATTATCTATAAAATCATGTTTTCTAAAAATCATGATATATCCTTCCAACTTTCCAAAACTAACTCTAAAAACAATATATTGACCTTAATAACAATATTTTTAGTTTAAATTTGACGATATAAATTGTAATAAAAAGGTTAATGAGTAGAAAATGACTTTAGTGGACATCAGTATCTATTGATCAATCACCGAATCTTTTTTATTCCATGTCAGGACAGCCTACCAAATTCTAATGAAAAAGAAAGTATCCACATGGTAGTGTCGGTGTTGTTGATGACTCCTCCTTTATCAATGTCAGCTTGAGAGTGTGTATTCAAAACCGAGTCATTGAGAGAAGCTATTGTCATATAGCTTCACGTGTGTTCATGTTCAATTTTCTACGTGACTATTATTATTAATTGTTCTATAACTTTCTGTCTTTATCGATATTAATCGATTTAACCATTCAATTTAATATTCGATCTGAATCAATAAACACCCAATGGTTTGTGTCAACACGACGCCTGTGGTTCACTGCATTTCTCTCGTTCTCTTTTGTTATTTTCTCTATTTAACCTTTTCTTATATATCTCTTATACAAAATATTTGTGTTCCAGTTTGTGGCTCCTAGCTTCAAAAACATACGAATCCGACACTCAAAACCAAAGAAAATTGAGCAGATTGGAAGGTTCTGTTTTAATTTTTCATTAACATTGAAGGATAACAATAACATATATTTTAAAAAGAAAATATAAAAAGTACGTTTTCATATTTTCGATAGGATATAGCCTAAGATAAATCTAAAACGAGAACCATTAAAGATTAAATAATCTAAGAAGAATAGGGAATATTATTTTGATGCTCAAGACTCATCGAGCTTTCTTATTAGGAATCTAATATCGACTTCAAAAAGTGGAAGACATAGCAGACGAAAAGAAAATTATGATTCATGGACACAGTTGTCTGCAACGAAGAAGTCTTACCAACCATTATTCTCAATTATATGATTAACACTTTACAACTGCTTTAGTTGACTGCATTCACTGTTAGTGGCACTGATTTATTCTTGTCTGCGAGCTTCTACTTTTGTCTTACCTTTGATTGCGGTCGATTTGTGCTGACACGTAGGTGCTGCGAAAGGACTTCAACATTTTCAGCGTATAATAGTCATTTTGTATAGCGCTGCTAAGATTTTGTGCCCCATTTTTTGCTAACTTTATTTTTTTTTCTTGTAAATGCTGTCACATTACTAGTTTATATATAAAGAAAGTCGTGAATTATCAAGGCTTTAACCTTTCACCTTCACTATATATATTATAAAATATATAAGCCAGTAGTAGTGGCATGGCACATAAATAATTATTTAGTGGTAATTTTTATATACAATAATTTGTCTTAATAATCTTTAAAAATAATTACATAAAATGGTTTATCATATAGTGTGATGGTGAAGTAGTGATTGTATTAATGTGCAAATC